>APFE031627328.1:159666-192016 GCA_000404065.3 Pinus taeda | reverse complement strand
CTTGTAGGTTGTGGATGGCTAGGGAAACAACACTTCCATCCTTATAGTTGTGAGTGGTAGGCTTCCTTGTTGCCATAATTTTGCTTTCCATTTTTCTTGCCAACCTGAATATCTTCTCCAATGAGTCTGGTTCCCAAAGGCGAACCTCATGTTGGATGTTATCCTTTAAAGTCCCTATGAACATATCAATCCTATGCTCCTCTGGAATATTTTTTTACCCTTATATTCAATTTTTGGAAGTCCTCAATGTGCTCCCTCATTGAACCCTTTTGTTTGAGGTTTATCAATTGGCTAAAAAAAGTGTTGTTTTTCATATCCTCATAATGTGCCATCATTTCTTCCATAAAAATTGCCCAAGTCACAATTTGTTTACGAGACTAAAGTCATTGATACCATACAAACTGGTTTGGTTCCAAATATAAAGTTGCAATGCATACCTTTTGTGTGTTTTGCACATTATGGATATCGAAAAATTGCTCCATTTGTACTATCCATGTTATGGAATCCTTGCCATCAAACTTCCTCATATCGATCTTTGCAACATGGTGGGTCTTTGTTCCAATGTTAAAGTCTATGAAATCATGATTAACATTTTTTTTGTTCTCATCATGAGTTTCCTCAACAACATTTTCGCCATTAAGAAGCCTTTCTTGTAGCAACTTTGTCAAACCTTCCTTCAATCCTTCAATGGCTTTCTTCAAATCTTCCATGTTGTCATTCTTCAAATCATGGTTAAGATTCCTTTTGTTCTCATTATGAGTTTCCTCTCCTACTTTTTTTCCATTAGGAAGCTTTTCTAGTAACAATGTTTTCATGCTATCCATCTTAGCTTCCATGCCGTCCATCTTAGCTTCCATGCTATCCATATTAGTTTCCACACCATTTATCTTAGCTTCCACGCCATTTATCTTAGCTTCTGTTAGCTTTTGTGAGAGTGACATTTGTTGCACTTGGTCTCGTAATTTGGATATATCATGTAGCATTTCTTCCTCTTCTTCATGAGTCATGCTAGAGCTTTCAAGTTTTTTACTAGGTGTTTCCATTTTCTTTCTTCGGAGCATCAATTACCAATAATAATGCTTCACTATGCCCTTTGAATTCCTTCAAACTAATTTTTCAAACCAAGCTTATGCAAAAATTAAAAAAAAACTACACACCTTTCTTCACTTTGTAGGAGCTTAATATTGAATCTGATGTATTTCTGTAATTTTCGATCACCAAGGTCCAAAATTTCTTTCTGCGATAACCCTCTGAGTAGTATTTCTAACTCATCAAGTCCGATCAAGATTGGATTCTCCAATGAAGAGTTATGCCAAATCTCCCACGATGACTTGAGTATAGACTTGTTCAGTAGAGCGCACTTGTACGATGTGCCACGGGTCACTATTTCAACCTTAGGTCTTGAAAATGGTATGCAAAACACTACAGCCCATCCTATTTCTGTAAATTCTTACTAAAATTCAATATGATGCTCAGAGAGAAAGTTATGACGATTTTCCCAAGGTGACCTGTTTGGAATGTAATTCAGGGGTATGCAAAAACCCTTACTTCCTCAGATTATATCTCTGAAAATATAGTGAGAGAGGATCTGAAATTTGGAACCAATGTTCAGACTGATTTTTTCTCAAATGGGTTTTTGTTTTAGCTTCTAAAACTTTGTAGCGAAAGAGTTATAGCAAAAATCCCACAATGACCTGTTTTAGATGAAATTTTGGAGCTTACAAAAACCCTAATTTCCTCAGATCATATCTCTGAAAATATAGCAAGACAAGATATGAAATTTGGATCCAAGGTTCAGCGAGATTTCATATCAAAAGGGTTTTTTTTCGCTTCTGAAACGTTGTAGAAAAAAAGTTATAGCGAAAAATCCACGATGCCCTATTTGGAGCAGCGAAACCCTAGAATCCAAAGCTCTGATACCAAATGTTATGAAACCAGCTCACAAAAGGATAGAAAAGATAGATCAACGCCTTGGAATTCAACCTCTTCGAGGGGGAAACCTCCTTTACATTACACAAATGAACAGTTCTTGGATGATTCAAGACAAAACCTCCTTTCTATATATAAGAGTCGAAGGGGTCACAATATAACCAAGCCGAGCTAATAATAATAATATAAAGACACAAAAATAACAATAGTGGGATTCTATGGGGCACAATAATAATAATATGGGGACAATAGGGGCACAACAATAACAATAAGGGATACAATGGCAATAGTAATGGGGAAATCACTAGTCTTATAGGGATCTAACATCTTTAAACCTAACATCTGTCATTCGCTTCGGCACTGGACAGTGCTAGTACAGACTTGTGCTCCCTGCACCGTCATGTATATAAAGGGAGACCCCACTAGGTTGAAATCCTTGATCCATAGGAAGCTGAGTCTTCTGCCTTGAAAACGTGATACACCAAACACAACATTCGAGGAGATTGTCTGCCCATACTTCTCGGTTCACTGGGAGGTATTCTGCAGCTCACAGTTACTTGGTAATCCTTTTTACCTATATCATCCTAGGTAGTCATTTGATTTTTTTGACTCCTTAAACTTAAAATATCATCCGAATGCTTGTCCTTTCGAGCTCGTTTCAAACTGAAAGTGATAAAGTCATCTTTGTTTCTTTCTCGACTCTTAAAACATGAGAGAGCACCAGTTTATTTATGTGTCTTAAAAAATTGTCTCCCACAATCTCATAACATTCATGTTAGTCTTTTCTAGACCAAATCGTGAGTATTCCTTAAAATACATTTTGAAGCCTTAAAATTCATCTCTCTTTTCTTGTTATTTGAGATGAAGTCATCATGGTTGAACCATCAGGTTCACCTAGTTCCTCTTCCTCTCCTCTGTCTGAAAGATTGTCTAAGGAGCCTTTTCCTGAATTACTACAGTCACATGAGGACCAAGGTGTTGAACTCGAAATTGTTCTAAGCATTCAACCTTTGTCATCTCATCCTCCACCTCCTTTAGATACTGGGTCACTTTCTAACATTGGCCTAGAATCTCTGAATAACCATATCCAGACTCCCGAGAGTCCATCTACTACTGAAGGTCAACTTGGACTGGTTGTTTATCCTCTGAATCCTGTGTTCGATCCTTTTGTGATATCACAACGGCATCTATACAGTCCATACGATCATCTGGGTATTCCTTTGGAATTATCCCCTTGAACATCTTCGGTCGTTTTTCGTCACTTGTTTCCACCCATGGAATCCGAAGGCGAAGTTCTAGTCTCCTCTCCGAGTCACTCAGAGGTTTCCACTCCACACACTGTCGAAGAGGAATAATATTCTTTTCCTCCTGAAGGTATCCCCTACATGGGAAGCATTACCATCAGTTTTTATCGGGATTTACCACCTAATTATGCGACTTTAGCTCAACTGGTTTCAGGTATGCCTAGTGCCTCATCACTTTATCATAACCCTGTGTAGTCATCTGGCACTAGACCTACCTTAGGTCTATTCATCGAGAACCTGACCTCTCAACTGAGTGTGCATTTTGCAGTTACCTCATTTCCATGCAACCCACCATTCTGAACCCTCTTGTCTCATCGGTCTAGTTACCCGTCTGGTTCAACCGACGGCCTCAAGTCATGTCTTTGTCAGTTTTTTGATCCATCTAGTAAGTGGACAAGATGTGCCACTGCCTGGAGGGAAGAATCCAAATGTTTCTATGGTGTCAGGCACAACCAATGTGAGTGAATCAATATCTCACATGGTTGGGATGAACCAACCCTCCTTTGGTGCCATTCAAAACCCTGCTGGTCCTGCTAGATCAAGCAACGTCCAGTACCAACAGGTTCAAAGTCATGTTGGTCCATCTGGGTCAAACAATTTCTAGTATCAGTAGCCTTATGAGGCTTAGGTTTAGTACCAAACTCCTTATGTTCCATATGGTTCCCAAGGAATGGTCAATATGCCTTATGTCGTTTAGCCTAGTTAGTCTGCCGCTCTTGGTGGCTATGGCCAGATACAGTTCGGAAAGTTTCAAGGTATCAATCCGAGAACTGTTCAAGTACCCTTTCAATAGCAAGGATAACTTCTGCATCAACAAGGGAAACCTTTGCTACAGCAAGGGCCATTCATACAGTAGCAAGGCAAAATAGTGCCGCAGTAAGGACAACTGCAATAGCCGTAGGGGAAACCCTCGTAATAGTTGCAGCAAACCATGCAACCGTGAATGCAGTATGTTCAACAAACCTCCCAACCAATGTCTTTGTAGGGCCAACCTCTGCAGCCACAAGGACAACCTTTACAGCCACAAGGTCAACCCTTGCAGATGCAAGGCCAACCCGAGCAGCAGCAACCCTTATACTCATATCAACAAGGCCAACCTTTGCAAGGACAAGGTCAGGGTCAAGTCCTACAGTAGCAGTCCCAAAATCCTAATGTGCAAGGGAAATAGGTTCAGAATCCTTTTGTCTGGGCAATAGCTCCAAAATCCCTATGTCCAAGTGTAGCAGGTACAAAATCCTTATGTCCAAGGGAAGTAGGTCTTAAACCCTTATGTCTAGGGGCAACAAGTTCAAAACCCGTATGTCTAAGGACAGCAAGTGCAACATCCATATGTCCAAGGTCAACAGGCTCAATAGCATTTTAACCTATATGTTGCTTATTAGCAACCTATAGATGGACATTTTCAAGGCTTTCAAGGTCTAAATCCTCCCTATGGGCAAGGTAACCTACAGTGGGGGAAACGTCAAATGGCATATGGACAAAACCCTCCACTATGGGGACAAAATCCTTACAAGAAGGGATGGATCCTCTGATGGGGCCCACTTATCGGCCTCCCATGCCTTTCAATACTCAATTTCCATTCTTGAAAACATTAGCATTGCCAGATGTGTTTCAAATCATGAATGATCTGATTCTTCATTCATTGTATTAACCTCTAGTCCCTTCCAAGATCCTGAGCAATTGTCCAAAGTTTGAAGGAAAAGAAAAAGATTATCCACAAGCCCATGTGATGACATATCATCTTTGGTGCTCCTCGAATTCCTACGTTGATGATCCCATTCATCTTCGTCTTTTCCAGTGAACTCTTATAGGTGTTGCAGCTAAGTGGTATATCAAACTACCTCGAAATACCTATCATGACTTTAACACTCTCGCAATGGCCTTTCTCACACATTTCCAATTGTCGGTTTGCTATGAAACTGGCACCCATTTGCTAATGTCACTTAAGAAAGACATTGTGGCCCACATCTCCTATCATATCCATGAATGGAGATGTAGGCATTGCCTAATTAAGTTCGATATTGCTGATCAGTTGTTGACCAAATGGTTCACCAAATACTTCGTCAAGAAAATTGCTGAGGACATTTCTATGAGAGGATGTGTCACTCAGGAATGAGCCATCGTCCATGCCCAGTATCTAGACCTTGTATATTCACAATCTGGCACGTTATATGATGTGTTACCCAATGCACCCAGACCATCATCTGATCTGACAACATCTAAGTCTCCTGCTACACCTCCTGTTGATGGAGTAATTGGTTCAGTGACTCAGACCCCTGCAAAATATTCGTCCAAACAGAAGTCGGTCTCCAACACTGCTTCCAATGAGTCTTCTCATAATCCAACTGGCCCTAGTAAAACCTCTGAGGTCCACACTATTCAGTCTACCACAACAGACAAATCCTCTAAAGGTAAAAAGAAAGGCAAAGACAAGGGTAAAGCCAATGCCCCAAAACAGGGTCCTCCTAAGTCATCTGTTGGTGATGCTTCTCAATGGAAGCCTAAGTATCCATGCCTCATTTGTGAGGAGGATCACTATACTAAGCATTGTCCCAAATGATCCGAAGTTATTCATTTGCTCAAAGGGACCCTAACTGTCCTAAAAGATCAATTTCTGTCCCAGCAGACCCAAATGGTAAACCAACCTCAGTCGTCTGCTTCCTCAGGTTCACAAATGTTCATGATGAGTACGCCCATTAATGTGGCCACTAGATCAAAATATTATCAAACTCCTACCCCAACAGTAGGGAAAGAGAAAGAAGCTATCCCTTCTTCTTCTACCCCGTCAAGTTCTATTCCTTTCCATATAGAGTGACCTAATCCTGATTCCGCCATTTGACGACCTTCTTGAGGTGTTCTACGAAAATCCTCGTACAATCCAAATGCTCGATTCACTTAGCATTATAATATCGTTGAAGATTTGGCTTAGGCGCCATCTCTATGTTTTTTCTCGAGGTACTTCAAAGTTGCCCATCTCAACGAAAATCATTACTGTCGACTATTAGGGGTATTGATCCTACTGATTCTAATCTTATCTATTTTGATCTAGAAAACCACGTTCCTTGCTTGCCTCATCAAATTTCCTTTCTGATTCAGGTCATCATCAATGAAAAAACCATTCATAGGACAGTCATCGAGGAAGGTTCTTCTACCTGCATCATGTTTGTCGCTTGTTGGAAGGCAATTGGTTCTCCTACTATGAACCAGTCCCCTAACACTTTGGAAGCTTTTGACAGGTGCGATTTGCGACTATTCGGCGTCTTACCCAACCTTGCCATTACTTTGGAGGGCAAGACAGTACACGCCGAAGTAAATATCGTTGATGCTAATCTCAATTATAATATTCTACTTGGGCAGAGTTGGACCCATGCCATGCATGTTGTAGCCTCCTCCTTGTTCAGCATGATTTTTTTTCCCCATCAAGGGAAGATAGTCATAGTCGACCAACTGTCCTTCTTTGCCTCTTCCTCCTCGGATGGCAATGTTCTATATGTCATGCACACAGGTGCTCCTTATGAGAGTGTGGGGGCAGGGATTTTTAAAGATCCTGCTTTGATGGGAATTTTTCCACTCCCACCTCCTCATGTTGCCTTTGTCAACATGATCTCGGTCAAATCTGATCCTTGGGTCATTCCTTCACTGGGTCATGTTGATACATGGGAGAGGTTATGCCGCTATGTCCCTCTGAAATCAATTACGTGGAAATTGTTTTGGCTTCGCCTTCGGTATCATTTGATCCTCCTGTTTCAAGAACATTTCTCGATGCGTATTCTCAATCCCCATGGCTTGGTGCTTCGGAATCTCCCAATCCCTTAGTTGAGACTTTTCTTTCTGATGAGATTATCATGGGAGTAATGTCTCTAGAGGAAGTACCTTGGAATGACACTCATCATCGTTCCTCATTCTTGCCTAGCCCGGCGGTCATGCCTACTTGTCTCAAGGAGTTCTCTTCTCAGTTCCCCTCCCTACCACTTCATACACCAATCGTGACTCATGAAGTTTGGTCGGAAGGGAACATGGGTAACATTACCCAAACAATGCCAATTGATATTTCTATGAAGCCTAGTGTCATTGAAAATGTCCATATCGGGGTAACTTGTTCTCCAGATGAGATAAAGCTATATACTCGTCTATTCCAAGAGTTCCAGTATGTGTTCGCATGGTCATATGAAGAAATGCCCGGCATTGACCCAAGTATAGTCATGCACGAAATACCGACTTATCCTCATGTGAAGCCCGTTCTCCAATGTCTTCACCCAGTGCACCCTAGAAAAGTGGCCGCCATCATGGGTGATGTTGAAAAACTTCTCAAAGATGGATTTATTTATCCAATCCCTCTTATAGATTGGGTGTCAAATATTATACCGGTGACAAAGAGACAAGGAACTATTCGCGTTTGCATCGATTATTGTGATCTCAATTGTGCCTGTCTAAAGGATAATTACCCTACTCCCTTCATTGATCAAATCATTGATGAATGTGCTTGGAGTGAAATCTTTTCCTTTATGGATGGTTTTTCTGGTTACAACCAGATTAACATTGTGTCGCCTAATCAAGATAAGACAACCTTTATCTGTCCATGGAGTACCTTCATGTATAAAAAGCTCCCTTTTGGCCTTAAGAATGTTGGGGCTACATTTCAGAGAGCGATGCCTTATGTGTTCCACAACATTCGAAACATCGTTCAACCTTACTTGGATGACCTTCCCACTTATTCTCATAAGTTCCATGATCACCCTGATCATCTCCGACAAATTTTTCTTCGTTGTAGACACTACAACATTCGATTGAATCTGCATAAATGTGTCTTCTACGTCGAATACGGATGACTCCTCGGCTTTAGTTTCTCTAAGGAATGCATTTGCCTTGATCCTCTCAAATTCGAATCCATTGTTAATTTACCCCCTCCACCTTCGTTGCACCAACTACAGAGTCTGCAGGGAAAAGCAAATTTCCTCTCTTGTTTTGTACCAAATTATGCTGAGATAGCTTCAGGGTATACCCAGTTTCTCAAGCAAGGAACTCCCTTTGTTTGGGATGAGGTTTCCCAAAATTCTTTTGATGACCTTAAGGCTATTCTCATAAATGTGCCTTTGCTCCATCCCCCAAATTATCATCGAGATTACTTCCTTTATCTAGTTGTAGCCTCTAGTACCATCACTATGGTGTTGGTACAAGATGATGAAGGAAATGAACATGTTATTTACTACCTCATTCGTAATCTCCTCAACACCGAGATGTGTTATTCTCATGTCGAGAAGTTGGCTTTGGTTGCCATGCAGGATGTTCAACGCTTTTGGCACTACATCCTTCTTCGCACCACCACTATGATTTTTGAATGCAACCCAATGACCTACATCCTGACTCGTCAGTTGCTGGGAAGAAAGTATTCTAAATGGATTTTCATCCTTCAAGAGTTCGATTTGGTGTTCACTACTGCCAAATCTAAGAAATCACTGGTTTTTGCTGAGTTAATTTGCTCCCTTCCTTCTGCGTCTCTTCCTTCTGGTGCGGATGAGTAGCTCCTAGACGAGACACTTTTCCTGATTAGCACCCTCGACCCATGGTACGGTGATATCATCATGTATCTCCAGACATCTACCTTCCGCTCTGTGTTGACCAAGGATGATCGCCGAAGCATTCGGTATCAATCCCAACCCTGTCGTATTATTGGAGATACTTAATGCCACGTTGGTGTCGATTCAGTTCTTTGTTGATGTCTAACCCTTGAGGAGGCTAAGAGAGTCCTGAAAGACTGCCATTTTGGGGCATGTGGTGGTCATATGTATGGATATGCTACTGCTCAAAAAATACTTCGCGCTGGTTATTTTTGGCCCTCGATCTTCAATGATTGCATCCTTGTTGTTCATAAATGTCATGAGTGCCAAATCTACCAGCGAAAAATGCTAGCCCCGCGCACTCACCTACACCCCGTTATTACCGTTGGTCCTTTTTCCAAATGGGGCATTAACTATATGACATGTAACCCTTGTTCAACTGGGGGGCATGGGTATATTATCGTTTCTATGGATTATTTCACCAAATGGGCTGAAGCGATGCCTACATACTCTGCAGATGGTATAACAATGGCTCAATTTCTATTCAATCACATTACTTCCAGGTTCAGCATGCCTCAGGTCATTGTCACCAACCATGGCTCCCATTTCTGAGTTTACATGATGGTTGAGTTGACCTCTACGTTTGGTCTTGTGCCACAATGGCTCAACCCCGTACTACCCTCAGGCCAATGGCCAAGTTGAAGTTGTGAACAAAGCCTTGGTTATAATGCTTCAACACACCATTGGGTTGCACAAGTGAAATTGGCATCTCATGCTCTTTTAAGCTCTGCAGGCTTACTGAACCTCGACCAAGGATGCAACTAGATTCACACCATTCCAGCTAGTCTACGATCTGGAAGCAACTTTATCGATTGAGTGTGAAATCCCCTCACTCAAGCTAGCTGTCGAACTTCTCATCGAAACCTCACCTCAAGAAGAGCACCTCTTGTATTTAGAACAACTGGATGAGACTCGCCATCTTTCTGCTTTGGTCATCGAAGCACAAAAGAAGCGGGTCAAGTCCCATTTTGATCAGTGGGTCTCCCCTCGTGCGCTTTCTGAGGGTGACTTGGTTTTACTATATGATCAGGCTAATCATAAGCTGGGGGCACGTAATTTCAAACCCATGTGGCATGGGTCTTACATTGTTAAATGTGTGTTACAAAAAGGGGCCTATGAGCTAATTGATTATGAGGGCAATTGCTTAGACAAGCCCCAAAATCGGATTTATCTCAAAAGGTACTATGCTTAGGTCATCTTGCATGGCTAGTTGTGTACAATAGTGTGTAATTCATTTTTGTGCAGTGTGGTTTGGTGTGTTGTTTTTCAATCAACTTTCCTGCTTACTATGTTTTTACCTTCTTTGCAGATGTCTATGATTCCTCACATTGATTTCACTGATGGTGCTTGCCATAGTACCCAAAATCTATCCTTCGCGGCATGGGCCATTTATGACCCCCATGGTGAATTGATTGATCTTCAAGGTATTTGTTTAGGTCGAACAACTAATAACATTGTTGAGTATAGTGCAGTTATCAAATTGTTGTCAGAAGCCATTACTCTTGACATTCAGGAATTGGTTGTCAACCTTGATTCACAACTTGTTTTTCTTCAACTCAATGGGTGATATTCCATCAGAAACCCTCAGATATTGAGAATGTATCTACATATTCATCTAATAGAGAGAAATTTTGATTACATTACATATCATCATATTCCTAGACATATGAATGCATTGACAGATGCATTAGCTAATTATGTGTTGGATAGGCATTTACAAAAACATGTTAAAAACGAAAACAAATAATTTGTACCATAGTAAGCAAAGGAAATATTGCATATATACATATCTATATTTCTATATATATATATATATATATATATATATATATATAATATATATATATATATATATAATATATATATATATATATATATATTATATATATATATATATATCTGTGGTTGTGGTGTGTGTGTGTGTGTGTGTGTGTGTGTGTGTGTGTGTGCGTGTGTGTGTGTTGATAATGATTCATACATCAAAACCCCAAAAAGTAATATATGTGTTCAAATAACATTCGTGGCTCGTAGGCCTAAAAAATGTAGAATGCTAGACCTATGAACTAATCAACTTGGTGATCATGGTAGCATGTGACTGCTCGTGCTACATGAGTCAACAGTCATCGGATTTGATCAAATACCCCCACTGTGTACCTCTGATACTCATGTGGGATGTCTCCCACCCGAGCATACTCTGGGATACCGTGGTTCAATCCCTCGAGGTTCTGCGCGATCTCCTCCTATTTGTCGCTTCCTTCCTTATAAGGAGAAACATCAAACTGATGAGAAACACACCTGGCAATAGGGGACATCCCAGAAGGACACTCCGGTCCAACATTTGCATTGATAAAATGAAATGTCAGGAATGCATATATTTCAAAAAACAATTAAAAAATTAAAAATTAAAATTGTTGGTTTTTACCTTCATCGTCAAAATCCTCCCCCTCTAACTGCAGCATATCTAGATCTACAAGGAAGTCGGTACCATTGTAAGGCCAATCCTCCAGTACGATCAACTACCGTCGTAACCACGAGAAAAAGGCAAGTTTATAAGACATCTGTTGGCCCTCGATAACCCTGGGCGTCAACTCACTCCAAAGGCCCATCCGTGGGTCTGATAGCATCGGCGGATCCACCTCAGTTAGCTGGTATTGGAATAGTGGAACTCGCTTCAGGAAAAAGGTCACTAGAATGGAACCAAAGTAGAACTACTTCAAGTTTCCTACCTTCACTTTTGATAGTTGGCGCTTCATGCTTATCTTCATGGTTTCTACCCAATTGAAGATCATTGGTACTATACAATCGATTGCATACATAAACTTTGACTTGTTGGTCTCATGCGGTGCTTGGGACCCAACTAGTCTGTTTATGGTCAACAGTAACACTCTCAACACAAGATCCTGAATAGTCATAATCTCGATCTTGCGAATTTTGGATTTGAGAGTCTCTGGGCAATGTTCGGCAAGTAGCATGGTCACACTTGCCCCAATCGACCTCGACCCATATATATTGATTAGTTCCCCTCTCCGTGTCATTCTTGTGATGAAATAAATGTCTGAAGTTTCCAACTCTGGCTCTTCGTTACCAATGATGAAAATTTTCCGATTCACATCCGAGATATTGATCAGGTACCGTAGCAACTCGGGTTGAGCCTGTAGACCTGGTGTAAGGAAGAACTTGAGGAGCCCACAGTTCCTCAAAGAATCCAAGAAATTTGGATCAACTATTGCTTGTGTGTCAATTTCCTCATGCTCGTGCTCCTTCCAATCCACCATTTTCCACGATTCTTTACCTACAAAAACCATATAACCAAGTCAATGATCATCTTTGGTCGGAAAAATTTGGATTGAAACAATCGAATTGAGAAAAAAACATGAACATTCTTTTTTGACGGCACTAGCATGAATGTTTTAAAAATAGTGGCGCCAATATCACGGCTGGCAGTCTTAGCAACCCCTGATCGGTGCAATTCCGTGCCCAGAAATCGCACCGACCGAGGGCGAAAAAGTTTTTCTGAAATCCCCCCATGAAATCCAAAAAATGGATAAGAACAGGTAAAATCAATGTGAAAATGGAGCTTAAGGTCTTAGCTCTTACCTAGAACTAACAGCTCAGTGAATGACCTCCCGAATCTTCGACAATCCGCTCCGAAAAAATTAGGGCACAAGTGGGTGAAAAGCTCTTCACACAAAGGTAAAATGGTAAATGGTAAAAAATAATTGCTTTTCCCTCCTTTTATTCATTTTTTCATGAAATATTAGGGTTTTTAAGTATTTTTTACCTATTTTGCCTCAGAAATTGGATAATGCATTTACCTTTTTGGGCAACAACAGGTGACAAATTCTTGATGATGGTACTGAATTCATGTTTCAATTCTTTTCTAGACTCGTAAAACTCAAATGAAAAGATCGCCAAGTATTTTTCCCTTTTTGACTCGTTAAAGAGAATAAAATGGGGGATCCGCTTTCAAGTTCTTTTCCGACTCTCTAAACATGAAAATATTACCAAGCTCTTTTCATTTTCAACTTGTTAAAGGATACCAAACGTTGTTTACCCAGTATACATTTACCCCTTTTTCAGGATGGGTTGAACTATTTATGAAAAATGTACTCCTTGACTGAAATGGTCAAGTGGTTCTCTCAAGTATTATTTTCTACTTTTTCGGGCTTGAGAGACACAAATGTATGAAAAGGGACCATGTGGAGTTTTCTTTTCCGTGTCTTTTTCAAACTCTCTAAACATGAAAAAGATATTGAGTTACACCTTTGTCAGACTTGTTAAAACATTAAATGAGATCGGATACGTCACCATGACAAACATGACCTTATCCTTCCTAGGACTCATTAAACTTACTAGCTCGGATTCATCCGAAGGATGGACTTACAATGCAAACATATGCCATCCCCTTTAAGCTTGCGATTAAAAAATAATTGGGGTACCTGCTAGAAATGGTGGGGGGAAATGGGAAATTTTATCAGTTGTGTCGGCAACTCACTCTTGAACATGACACTTTTTGCTTTGTGTCAGGTTCAGATATTCGCATTTTATCATTGACCTTCCGGGGTTGGGTCGTTTATTTTTGCCTTACATTTGATCTCTACTACATTATCATGACCACCAATCCTATGAATCCAGAAGCTTCCAAACTTTGAAATTTTGTCGCCATTCTGTTCAAAGGTTGTCCTTCTGTAGTTAGCCTCATTACTAATTCTCTGTATCATCTCAAATCATTTGCATCCCTTTGTCTCATGTCGATGATGTGGGATACATCATAACCCTCCTTCGACATAGTCACTTCGTGTCGACTTCAACTCATTATCTAGGAATTTGGCTGAGAGACTCCCTTCTAATACCTTAGATCTTGCATTCCCTAATGGAAAGTTCTTTGCACTCGAAGACAAGTTCACATCATTGGCTTTCAATCAGGTGATTTCACAAGTGTTTGACTTCAAATTCCTTTATTCACATTCCATGAATTGTGCTGATAGTACTTTGAGAGCCATTGTCATTATTGGTGGTTTCTCTACTTGTTAACAGTTCACATTATCAACTGGTAATCAAGTGATTTTCCAGCAAAATTTGATGTCAACACATCTATTCACATGTTAGAATTTCTACTTTGATCAGGTCGTGTTGGAGCACAAGACCTTGAGTTCAGATTACAAAATTCTAGTTTGGAAGGGAATGTGACATGATTGTGTTTACATACATGTCTCTTTCAGATGGATGGCTACAACCATACCATGAGTTGTCATATGTGATCCTTCACATTATTGGATGGTTGCGACCATACCTTGGTTTTGATATGATCCTCTTTATTGGATGGTTGCGCTCATTCCTGGATCCATTTACATGATCATTCTCTGGATGGATGCGTCCATACCACGATTCATGTATCATTTGATAGAGTTTTCAGTAATGTATATTTATCTATACTTTCTTGCAAGTTCTCTGACGATGGACCCCAGTTCGCCACACTGATTCATAAAACATTTCACCCCTCAGTCTAGTTCTACCTTCACACATTAGGGGGCATTTGTTACACAACATTTTGTCACTGTGCCTGTACTCCCCATTCCATGATGCTGGAGGACCTATATAGTGAACCCTACATGCTTTCCCATCATGAAGAAACTCCCATTGTGTCCCTCTTCATGAGCAAAACAATTCCCTTTTTCATCATTTCCCAAATATATTCTATTTACCCCAGTTTACAAGGGCGGCATTAATGACCAGTTTCCTCTTTGCACCAATATGTAGAGATTAAAACTATCACTAGCACGATCAGAGTGACTGAGCCCTTTCTCAGTTGTGTCTATCCTCTTTTGGAAAGTTTTTTAAATATGGAGTCGAAGCTTCCAGCTCTAGATGCTTCAGAACGGAAGTCTGGTAAATGGTTGGGCCGGATGGAGCCGAGGAAGCTAGTTTGGGCTCCTTTCCCCTATTAGGATGGAACTAATCCAAGAGATAAGGCCTTCTCCCATGATAGGAGGAACCATATCCCCTCCATCCAAGCTATATAAACCTCTCTTTTTCCCAAACACAAGCTAGTTTTTTAGTTCTGGTTGAGGTTTTGATTTTGTAGTAATCAACAAGACATCTATAGCTTGTAGCTCTCTAGTTTGTGTTTGAGGGAAAATTGTGTGTTTGGTTTGGTTTGAAGACCAAAAGGGAAGAGCCTTAAAACTTTCATTGGTAGGGATATCCATGAGATGTTAGTAGAAGTGTGTGGGAACCCAGATATGTTAGAAGAGAACAACAATTTCAAGACAATGGTTGTAATCTGTTTTTGAACTAATATGAATACAACTATTGATTGATTTTCTACATGAAGTGTTACCTTACATCTTTATGGCTTAATGTTTCTTGACCTATTAAGTAGGCTGAATGTAATCTATATGTTATCACATTTGTTGTTTGTTGTTGTTTACTTGTTTCGGGTATTTGAAGGAAGGAAACAAAAGATAGCTGGAGTGTGGCTGGAGTGCGGAAGCAAGATCATCACCAAGCGGAATAACATACTAAGAGGTAGGCCCTCTTATTTGATTCTAGCTTAAGGATATTTTCAATAGATTGTTTATTTGTGGCTAGACCTGCTCTCTTGGGCTAGAGGAATTGTTTGTGTCTGCACTTAGAATTTTACCTGCACCACAGTGAGTAACTAAATCAAGTTTTATATAATTCACATAAGTAGCTCTAGGATTATTTGAAACATAAGGGGTCATGGAATTGTAGAATTTCTGCAACCATGAGATATATGTAAGTGCTTTGAATCAATGTTTCCATATTATGACCAAGACACAATTGAATGGATACCATACATTAGGGAAAGTTATGAAGATATGTTGGTAGCTAGCTCTTGGGATATTCTATTTAGCAAGGGGTTTATCGAGAAGATGGGAGCATTTATTGTGAGGCTTCAGAGAAAAAGGGTTGAATACATCAAGAAGATGAAAAATCAATCTGTCCCATAGGCTATCTTTAGCCTCGTGGACGTTAAAATAATTTTCTTTCTTTCTTACAACTTGCTTGCTCTGTGGGGAATGGAATTGAATTTAACAATATCTCATCCATATTTCCTCCATATAGATTAGGGATTGTGTACCATTTTGGTTCTTGTTCCAGTACCCTGCAAGTTTCTCTAATGGTAGCCTTCGGTATTGTACTTCTAACGTAGTTTGACTTCACCTTCAAGTAGTTATTTATGGATAAATACCTGTCACGTAGATTGTTTATGTCATGGATTCAAGTGTTTTTGTGGCCTAAGAAATATAAAACGAATTCAATTAAAATTAGCTCCTTGCAACAAAAAACTTGACACAAAGCTTTGAAAACTCTGTGGTAATGGATTTTAGGGCACTGGTCTTAGGGCCAAGGTGCATTCCCTTGAAAGATGTACTTATCCCTTCCTTCAAGGCTTGCGGGAGATTTGACCCCACAAAGACTGAGAGATAGAAATCTTGGTCCAGATTCGGTGCCATGTTTTTCCATATGTGAACTAGGTCGATCACATTATGCATCCCTATCCTCGATATAGTGTGTTGTATCTCCCAAAGACAGCCTTGGATTGCTTCAAGACCAATGCCTGGGCACATCTAAAATGGTGTGTCTCAAATGATTTACAAGATACTGGAGATAACACTTATGATCTATAGATACATATGTACATCAGAAATATATTGGTTCATTAATCCAAAGAAATAAAACATGGATTTTTGGTACTTCTTCACATGTTCAGATCTCATAAATAAGCATAAAAATAGTGGAGGCCGAGAGCTTCAAGGTATTACAGCTAATAATCTTTTGTAGAGTTGGTGAGAGAGGAAAAGGGAGAAGAGTAACTCATCACATAGAGCGTAAGGCTTCAAGACTTCTATATTTAACACACAAAGCTTGAGACCTTAAGGATTTCTATGCTTATTTGGGCTACAAGCAGATACAATGAATGAAAGGGGAGCTGAGAGCTATGATTCATGTATTGCAGATTTAAATATCTAATCTCAATATTCCTCACATGCATATACATAAACAATGTTTAGACAAATGAATCTATGAAACAATTATAGGCATTTGCATTAACATATAGATACTAAGGAATCTGTGAAGGAGCTTGAAACACATCTAGCAACAACAATTACATGAATTCAGTGAAGAAGCATGGACATAAAAATGAGTTAAACAAAGGGTAACTTATACTCTAATCCTTTGAAGATGGAATCACCATTGTTTCCTTGATATTCTGAAAAGATCTATATTACAAAGGAGATACAGTCTGAAAATATAACATGCAGTGTTTTCTCTAGAACTTCTGAACCTGAACTAAGTCTTTCTTTCCCCTATTTACATGGAGAGGGGAGCAAGAAGCTACATTGCAACAAAAATATCTATCTCTAGACCCAACTGTTAGGTAGTCTAGCGTATTTGTCTTGAATGGCTCCGTGGCCCAAAAATATATTGCAGAAATAAATGGAAGGCTTGTTACAAGACAAAAATAAGTAAATAATTGGACAAAATAGTAAATGAAAGTCCCTGTGCCCATCCTATTATCGCATTGGCCTCAGGCTATAATTTATTCATAGTATGGCCCCTTGTGTTGCTTTGCTGACTCCCATCACTTCTACTTTCACTGCAAGGGTTCATTGGTCTGTGAAATGGGGGGTTGAGTCACTTGTAAGTGCTTGTTGTTGTAGTCATGTGCTGTGAAGAGGGACAAGGCTCCATACTAACCCCTTGACCTTCTTGAGTCCCGGGTACATCTCTATTGCTTCGGCATGCTCCATTAAAGTTCTTAGTTGTCGGCTCATCTACCCATTAAAACTATGTATTGCGCTATCAGTGCATTGATGTGGTAGGTGAGAGGCATTCCATGGAAACATCACAATCACGTAGGCACGGGCTTTGTTCTTTAACAGGTGAAAGCATGCATTTTTTGGATTTCCCCTTTAGCCCTCCTTATCGTAGGCCTTCATGTGCTTTTCCTAATATGACCAGGAGTTGGGACCAGGGGTCGAGCCCTCAGGTGCTAAGGCCCACAGACCCATGTCTAGAGGCGTTTTCATTTGTTATCGATTTGGCCCGCATATCGGCGCTAAATGCACTTTTTTTTAAGCTTTCACCCTAGACAATTGTCATCGCCAATATGCAGGATTGGGCCCACAAAACGATATCGTAATCGCAACCATGTAGACGGGGGGGACTCTTTTCCATTTTCTTTGGAGTGGGCTGACAATCTGAACGTGAGATATTTATAGACCTTGTTGTAATAATTTATTGCATTCAGAGAGGAGTCCCGCACATCGCAATCACATTGTGCCAATGTCTTGATCTTTTTCTTTATCCATAGTCAGGGTTGATGTTCAAGACGCGAGATCTTTATAGACCACGATGTAATACTTTATCACGTATGAGGCGTTCCCGTATATCGCAGTCACTGGCTCCATCATCTTTAGCTTTTCCCCTCAACAACTGCGATTGCCGATTTGCAGGGTGACGTTATTGTTGCCACTTGTCACCCTATGAGTGGTGACACGTGGCACTTGTAAATGGTCCCATGTCACCACCGAAAACACTGAAACTGGGTGACACATGTCCTCTACCACATCATCAAACGTACTGCCACGTCAATTCCCCTAGCAACTCTGAAGAGAAATCACATGCCACCACATGGCCTTTGGAGGAGAGGGAAAAAGGCCTACCTGGACCTATTTTGCAAGCCATTCCTTTCTTAATGAATTTCAGCCTTCCCCGACGATACAATACTTTATCGTAAATTGACCCCCACATGGTCTTTGGAGTTCAGAACACCACCAATGTGCTAATTGCCGAATGCCGATACCGCCGTACTACCACGTGGAGGAGAGAGAAGGGGGCGGTTTTCTCCTATTTTGCTCTGCTTTCCTTTGTGTTTTGTTTTCACACCTCCCCGGTGATGCACCACTTTATTTCACTATCAGTGGTTTGCAGGTCTTTTTAAATTGAAACCCCGCCAACCCGCCGATCCCTGATGCCACGTGGAGGAGAGAGAAGGAGGGCGATCCACCTTGGATTTGTAGGCATTTCCTTCGTTAAAGTGTTTTAGCCCTCCCATAGCAATACATCATTATATCACAGATTGGCCCCCACAAAATCTTGTGTACCGCGGATAATCCTTAAACATGTGCCTTAGGACCTTGCCGATAGTTGACCGCTGATAAAAGCTGTGCCCTGACCTGCCGACCGCTGATATGTGATATCGACGATCGAGAGATCGTTGTTTCATGATCCGTCAGTGCTCCATAACTATCTAAACACCGATATGTGATATGCAATGAGCCTCTTGGGTCTTGATTGCGATTTTTCTCCATTCTTAGCCATTTTCCTTGTTTTCTGAGTTTTTCAAAGAATTCTTCAATAGGATCTAACTTTTGATCCACGAACCCTTTTTTGGACTTTTATATACCACTGGAAACCTTATTCCGAGCACCAAATAATGGAGAGGGTACCCTCAAGCTGTGATAGCTTATGTGTCTCAAATTTTGGCATCATACAACACTGTTATTTGGCTCTTGAAGCATCTAGTGATTGAAAAAACAGTGGGTGACAACATGGTGAACATCATGATCACTCTGGGAGTTTTAGTAGTCATATTTTCCATGCAAGAAACACTCCCCAATTTTCCCTCCTGCATCGCATAAGACAGAGAACACATATTCGACCATGTTATTTCTATCGTGTAGTTTCCTTATGGAGTCTATCAGCTACACATTGATTACATTGTCTACTGCGAGGACATATTTTCTTGAGAGGAACCCAAATCCCACACTATTGATATGCTCACCAACTCCCACTTTCAGGCACGATCCCATTGAGAATCCAAAATCGAGCATTGTCTGACTGACAAGTATTATCTAGCTTTAAGTGTCCCGTGATGTTCAATATATAGTTGGTTTCCTTTTTATCACAAAGCGTACTGAGGTCATTCCAATATCTCATGCAAATTGAAATCAAACAGGTAGGTTGGAAAATTCAACTCTGTGTGGACTTTTTTTATATCATTCAAAATATAAAACCCATCACACATATAAATACCATCTGATCTAGTTAAATATAGGCGGGAAAATTGAAATCCGTGTGGACCTTTGAATTAATGCAAAATATATAACCCACCACGCACATAAATATCATATGAGGTAGTTTAGATGCATCATCAACATGGCAGATCAATCTACCATAAGTTATGCCATGGTTGATGAATTCCTTGGTTTCTAAGTACTTACATAGGTATTAGTTCATTTGCATAACCTTTAACCAGAAAGTGTTTGTCAGGAAAACATGGTTGATATCCAAGGAGTGTCAAAGTTCGTCTTCTACCACTTATATCCACCATGCAATAATTGGTACACTACGGACTAGATAATAATTGCTGTAAAAGGATTAGTTGTTGTGCCCCATGTATTCACCGTATGCAGTACACCAGGATAGTTATCTATGAAAAATTTAAAAATAATTTGAAAGATCCATTCCTATATATTTGCTCATTTTTTCGAGGCTAGGAGAGCCAGGACTGAAAATGCTTAAAAATATAAAAAGATCACTTGTCACTCGAGATGTGAAAAGCATGACTACAAAGGTACATGATGTCATCTTGGCAGTTGGTCTCTAGAAGACAAAGGGAGAAAGATTTAGATTGACCAGTCCAAGTGATATCAAGGATTTCTTAGATATAAAAGATAAGGTACACAATGTTTCAACTAAAATATTTATCATATACAATTTTGTTTCAAATTATTTCTATCTTGGTTCTTATGCCTCACTCTATTATTCAATATTCAATATAAATATATAGAATTTTCAAAACATCGACGGCATATGGGTAGGGTTGGAATTTCAAATCAATTTTTTTTTTCAAACAGAGGCCCAAAATTTGCTCAAAATTCAAAGTTCTCAGATCATCTCGAAACCTTTACGAATGCGTCTGTCTCGCCAAGATGATCATGACACAATTCGTTTCACTGAAAATCGAGTCTGGATGAAGGAAAAAAGGCATGTTGTTCTTTTTTCTAAACAACTAAAAAAAATTACAGAACAAGACAGAATGATGACATGGCAGTGTAGTCAGCGTGATGGGAATCTTCTTCATTTTTTTCCCAATGAGGTTGTGACAAGTGTCACCTCATGATTCACTAGTTTGGTTGTGTGAAGGTGAAATTGCCCAATGTCCTCCAAGGTGGAATTATGAGTTCATGGTGAATATTATGTGGTAGACATATATATATATATAGATATATGATATATAATTATATTATTTTATATGATTTTTAAATTCATATATTATATTATATATCTAAACTTTATATTATACCCAAATCCGCATTATATCTAAAGTCCACATATATTTGAATGGAAATATAAATATGGGGCAACAAAATATGTGATGGGATGGGCGGAGGGCAGGTCGAATTGGTGACCTCCCCCTGCTAATTCCATTGCAATACCAATGAACCAATGTAGGTCTTGTTAAACCTTTGCCACGACATTGTATTTAAACCTACAATGTTGCCGATGACGAGAGCGAAGGCAGCCAACCCCCTCTCCATACAACCACAAGGCTAAGATCATGGGCCAGTGCCCAGCATAAGTGTGCTTAAGGCACCACTAATCATGCTTAGCATTAACTAAAATTTTGTTAAGGTTGGAGAAAAATTTGGAGGAGCACCAAATTTGGCGGCACTTCCAGTTTTGGCAGTGCTAACTAGAGTCTTCTCCAGTTTTGGCGGGGTTTCCTAGGGAAAAATTGAATGAAGCATATATTGACCAATTTTTGACCAATTTTGGAAAATGAATAATCATTCCTAGATGATTTTGACATTATGAACTCATTGGTGTAGGTTTCAAAGGCAAAGAAAAAATATTGTGCATGTTCTTCCCATGTTGAATCTAAAGAAGCCCAGGGCCGCCAGTAGAGGAGGTCCAACACAGTTTAGCTAGAGTCAGTTTTTAGAGATCTAATAGTCATTTTTGGATTTTTTGGGTCTTTTCAACCCAATGGTATAGTTTTCAAAACCATTGGAGTGTATCAGATTCTTGTAGTCAGACATTGACCAATAATTCCAAAGAGGGCCTAACCATTGATGGAGGTCCTAGGAGATGTAGCCCAGTACTGGAGGGTGAAATCCTTGATCAATTATGTGTTGTGAGTTTTCTGTGTATGATATATGCAATTTTATTTTATGTTCATGTTATTTAAGCAACTAATTAACTTATAATTTTCTCACACATGACACATAAAAGACATATAACTTGACACATAAACCTCTTGCATAACTGGGTAAATGAGACAAATCAGAATATGTTTTAACTAATGATGGAGCTTGCATAGAAATTACAAGTTTTCCCAAGAATTCAAATCATGTTGGTATCAGAGCAAGGTTAGCTCATTTGAACCCTGAGATGGGTTGCCAAGGTTAGCTAGAGAATTAGTTATTGGTTTTGAAATTGTGCAAGGATCATTTAACTGTGTGCAAGTTTGTTTGTACAAGATGAAGCAAGGAGAAGCTCCGGATTTAGAGCTTGGTTCTCAAATCATAGTAAAGAAGTTTCTGAAGCTTTTTGAATTGTTTTGAAACTCTTTAATTCATTATGCTTGTGAAGGAAACTTCAAAAAAAGCATGTCCCAAGGAGGAAAACATGCAAGGATGTCAGAGGATGTGAAGGATTTTAGAAATACTTTCTTAGACATGGCAGAAATGGTGAAAGTCCTTTATGAAGAGAGGGATACCAATTTGCAAGATGCAGGATTTAAACCGCCAAGAGGAGAATGTTATTCAAGGGAAGAAGGTAATATGAGTAGTGATAAAGAACCACTTTCTCCACAATCTTCATGCTTTTCTACAACTATCATGCAAGATGTTAGTGTAGAAAGTCCTTTAGAGGAGACAGATGGACAAGTTTTCACCTTCTTTCCACATGATGTGGAAGATGAGGTTCTCTCAGCACCCAAATCCGAGGAGCTGAAAGAAGAGAGTCTAAGGGTCCAAGAGGACACATCTCGAATAAAAAAGGAATTCAAAACATCTTCTTATGTCAATCGAAAGATGAAGCAAATGGTAAGAATTTACATGCTTCTTCCTTATGTGAAAGTATTGATGGAAATTCATTTGCAGCCTTTGAAAAATATAGTAAAGGAATTGGATCTAAAATCTTGACCAAGATGGGGTACAAGGGAGGAGGCCTTGGAGTAAACTAGCAAGGCATTAAAAATCCAATTTAGGTCAAGGAGAGACCTAAATATGAAGGCTTAGGCTATGTTGCAAAAGAATAATGGTCTTCTAGTGATAGCTCGTGGGTATCATGCGCCTTCTTCCATAAGAGAGGACGAGGAGGCAAGATGTTGGGATTTGCATCCAGAAATGGTGCCTGCTTGGTTCCACAAGTGAAAGGAGGACTTGAAGTACAAAACATCTCCAAATAGAGATGAAAAAGTTGAGGAAGAAACAAAGCTAAGTTCCTCATGCACGAGGCATAAGCCAGAAGGCTCCAAAAAGAGGTATAATCATTTTTTTTAATTCAACTGATGTTAATTCAAGTGCTTAGAAATCAAATACTTTTCATGGAGGAAAGAAAAACATGGCTTTGAATAACGTGTTAAGGAAAATGTTTCCTTGTACTTTTTGCCTTTCATCTAACCATTGTGTAGATAAGTTCGAAAAGAAGAAAGAAATCATCGAGAAGATGTTTATATCTATTGGAAGTGAGACTGAAAGGGGAAAATATCTTCCAAAGATAAAGGAAAGTGAGCCAAGAGGAGCTCAAAAGAACTTCTGCACTCATTGCAGTATCAATGGACATTGGGTGGAGAAGTGTTTGAAATTGTTTCCACATCTTCATCCTGCTAAGGGAAAGCATATCATGCAAGCACCAGAAGAGGAAGCAACAATCGAAAAAGTGGTGAAAGCTGCGACCATCCTTGAAACAACTGCAGAAGAAGAGAAAGTTAAAATAGAGGGTTCATTCACCTGGTTGGGTAAGAAATGGGCGGACTATTTCTCCAGTTGAAGTTTACAAATTTTTGTTTGCACTAGTTGCATAGCCCCTTAGTTGGGTAACTTGTAAAAGTGATGTTCATAAGTAAATCACTTATATGCAACTATAATTTTCTTGAAGCATTACAATGCTAGTTTGGCTTGTTGATAAATTCATTTCTTTTCTTTAGGGATGTATTCATGTTTTGTTGAAATAAGAATTTTGTTTGACTTACTTTAATGCAAGAAAGAAGGAAATTTGTGGTTGCAAGTTTGTATGTGAATGCAACTCTTTTGAAAGCATTCTTGATGTTGCATAATTTTGCCAAGAAGGTGTGCAAAAGTTGGGTATGTTATTCACTTCATTTGCAAAAAAATTGTCAATTCAGCTCTTATATACCCATACATGTTTTTGGGCTTATTTTATTTGTGTTTGTACTTATGAGAGAGTTGAAGAATTCTATACATACATGAGAGTTTGTGTGTGTGTGAACAATGAAAATAGATACATGCATGAGTGTCAACTTTTGTCAATTGTTGTCACCTGTATGTCATATCGACTTTGAAGAGTTGATTTTGTCTCCAAAGGTGAAAGGGAGATGTTGATGAATTATTGCATGAGAATGTGGAATTCTTGTTGTTTATGCAAAGAATTGTCAAGTTGCTATACATGCTTATGTTTGGCTCTTTAAGTCAAGTCAATTGTTAGAGCATGTTTATCGACTTATGTTTGGTCGAGGATGTTTTGTCCATTTGTGTTTAATGGATACTTTGTACACCAATATGAAAGAGTACATGGAAATGTTACATGATGTGACAATTGTTTCTTTGAAGGAGAAAAAAAGGTCGTCGATTTACAATTTCTTGCATAATGTGTTTTTCCATTTAATGGTGTTTCTTGTGACAAGATGTTGAGGGATTTTGGAAGGTCTATTCTTGAGAAAGATGCTCATGCTTAGCTTCCATTCTCAAATCATGACATGAGTAGCATGTTGAACTGGAGGACGATAGAGGCAAGAAGCAAAAGTGGATGAGATGCCAAAAATTTTCAGCCATTGTAGAACATTTGTGTGTGGTGACGCCAAGATTCTCAGTGGGAAAGCTTTCAGATTGTATCAGTTTTCCAAGCACTGAGGGATCAATGTGGTATAGCAAAGGTATTTTGAAGCCAAAAAATGTCCAACAAGTGTTGGATTGGTTCAGCAGCAGCAGGATAATAGTGGTTGAGAGACATAGCCATTTGCAATGCAAGGCATGTCAGTGTACCCAAGTGGTTGTCATGGAGATTTCTTCAAGTAGAATCAATTGATAGAACTAGGGAAAGAGAAGAGTGTTTGACTCTCATCAGATAACTAGATTTTGTGGGTCCAAAAGCTCGTTAGTGGGAAGGAGTGATCAGAATCTGGATTAGGGGCCCAAAATTTGCTCAAAATTCAAAGTTTTCAGATCGGCTCGAAACCTGTACGATTGCAACTGCCTTATCAAGATGATTGCACACAATTCATTTCACTGAAAACTGAGTCCGGATGAAAGAGAAAAGGCTTGTTGTTCGCTTTCCTAAACAACTAAAAAAATTTGCAGAACAAGACAAAATGATGACATGGCAGTATAGTCAGCATGATGGGAATCTTCTTCATTCTTTTCCCAATGAGGTTGTGACAAGTGTCACCTTAGGATTCAGTAGTTTGGTTGTGAGAAGGTGAAATTGCCCAATGTCCTCCAAGGTGGAATTATGAGTTCATGGTGAATATTATGTGGAAAATATTTTTTTAGAAATATTTATATATATATTAATTATTATTTTTTATATATTTTAAATTCATATTTATATTATAATATTATATATTATATATTATATTATATATTTATTATATATCTAAAACTTTATATTATACCCAAATCTGCATTATATCCAAAGCCCACGAAATATTCAATGCCCCATTTAAATGTTTATGGTAAAGTCAAAAGTCTACACATATTTGAATGTCAATATGGCAATATAAATACGGGGTGGCAAAATATGTGATGGGATGGGTGGAGGGCATGTCAAACTGTGACCTCCCCCTCCCAATTCCTTTGCAATACCAACGAGCCAGCGCAAAATTTGGCGGGACTTCTAGTTTTGGCAGTGCTAACTAGAGTCTTCCCCTGTTTTAGCGGGGTTTCCTAGAGAAAAATTGAATGAAGCATATCTTGAGCAAATTTCGACCAATTTTGGAAAATAAATAATCATTCCTAGATGATTTCGACATTATAGGCTCATTGGTGAAGGTTGAAAATGAAAAGAAGAACTTATATGCATGATATTCTCATGTTGAAGTTAAAGAAGACTAGGGCCACCAGTGTAGGAGGTCTAGCACAGTTCAACTAGAGTCCGTTTTCAGAGATCTAATAATCATTTTTTGGGTTTTTGGGTCTTCTGAACCCAATGGTATAGTTTTAAAATCCATTGGAGTTTATAAGATGCGTACAATAAGATGTTGACCAATAATTCCAAGGAGGGCCTAGCTATTGATGGAGGTCCTAAGAGATGTAGCCTAGTACTGGAGAGTGAACTCCTTGATCAATTATGTGTTATGATTTTGTTGTGTATGATGTCTGCAATTTTATTTGCTATTCATGTTATTTAATCAGCTAATTAACTTATAATTTTCTCACACATGACACATAAAAGACATATAACTCGAGACATAAACCTCTTGCATAGTTGGGTAAATGAGACACATCAGAATATGTTTTAACTGATGAGGGAGATTACATAGAAATTACAAGTTTTCCCAAGAATTTAGATAAATATTCAATATAAATATATAGAATTTTCAAAACATCGAAGTCATATCAGTAGGGTTGGAATTTCAAATCAGATTTTTTTCGAACATGTTTTTTTTTATTACTAGATGTAAAAGAAATGCATTGTTATTGGATCAGGAAGATCTAGGAATAATACTTGGACGCATACAATTTTTAAAAAACGTTCCACACAAATCAATAAAAATAGAGTAATTGGGTGTGATTGTGGGTAAGATAACCTACAATGTCCATATACCCTCCTCTTGAAAGGAGATTCAAAATAAAGACAGTGCCCATGAACTGAAGATTTTTGTATCAACTTGTATAGAACCAAGTATCTTTGTGCTCGTGAACTAAAGGTTTTTGTATCTTTTTGTAGGAAACAAGGTATTTTCGTTTGTCAATTGTTGTCCCTTGGTGTTCTAGACTATGGGGTATTATTTGTGTAATCTGATGAGTCAAACAACCACCCTCCTTTTGTATGTAGATTCAGATGTAATATTGAGGCCCTGTCCTGCTAAAGACTACATCCTTTTATGCAAAACATAGTGTCTCTATTCTAATGAAGCCGAAGAGTCTAAAAAAAAATATTAGGAGTATATTAGATGATGATATGTCTAAAATTTTGCAAACAATTATTTAGGAAAGATTGGTAGAATATTCCATTGGGATCCAATGAATAACCGGTCTTAGAAAGTCTATCAGCAACCCCATTTTGTCTCCGGTATATGTAGGATATAGAGATGAAACGAAACCCTAGTATCAATGTTTTAATGTTGGCTTTCCAGTTATAAAGGGACAGAGAGTGAAACAAGCCAAGTCCATTAGCCCAATCAATAACAACTTTGGAGTCTCCAAATATGGTGATCTCCCTAAGTCCAAGCCAGTTAGCACAGTGTAGAATGCCCCATAGAGAAAGGATCTCAACTCATGTGTTGTTACCAGACCCACCATGCCAATTAAAATACTATGAGTGTGGAACATTGATGTAAATAGCCCTTCAACATCCACATAGGTTGAAAGAAGAGGCCCCATCAAAGAATCCAATCGGGAAAGACTCCCAAATGCTACAAGGTGGAGGAACAAGCGAGATGTTGTGAGATGGGGATGCACAAAACACATGGTGGTAGTTAATAATCTTGTAGTAGGTCCGCCAAATATTAGGCTGCTCATTCTAAAAAACAAGAGCATTATGAGACCACCAAATGCCCTAGGTGATGAAGAAGACCAGTGTTTTGTGGGGAAAAGAGTCCACTGTCCAGCTGTGGAGACAAGAGACTATGTCGAAGCATTCCCAAGAAGGTGGATCTTCTAACGAGTGTAGAATATTGATCCAAACTAAAGAAGCAAATGAGAAATGGATGAAAAGGTGGTTAATGTCCTCTCCATGTGTGTTGCAAAGGCAACACCATCCCAGACCCCAGAAACCCCTCTTGACAAGGTTTTCCCAAGTGAGGATATGATTGTGAATTACCAGCCAAGAAAAATATTTCAGGTTGAGGGGGAGATTCTATTTCTAGACCCTAGTGAACCAAGGTTGAATTAGATTTAGGCAAGGAGCCAGAGTGATGAGGCTGTAAGCTTCTTTTACAATGACCTTGTCTAATTGTGTTCCACCATCCCAAGACAACCTTCAACATTAGAAAGAATCATTTACTCATTTTTTTATGGTCCCCTTCGGGCCTTCCCTATGTGGAAGCATCATACAGTACCAGTATTCAGAGTATCTGAGATCCCAAAAAGTTTCAAATTAGTATTGTAATTTGTCCATTCCAAACAAAGGTGGGAAGACAGAGATATTTCTGCAGTGCCTTTCCAGTGAGTGTAGTAAGGAGAGGAGAGTTCAACAATTGAGATATCCTTGAGAAAATGATAACCATAATAATTTAAATATGTGATTAGGTCTAGGGATAAAATATGTGTACCGGTTATCCCAAAAAGTGAGTCCAGTATGATATTGGGGCAAGATCTTGAGCCAACAAACCAAGAAAGGTACGAAAAATACCAATGCTTATAAGTGAGCGGGCTATGCTAAAAACATGATATTTTTGAAGGTATTGAGGCACCATTTATGTTGACAACTAATCATCAGGAATGGTTGAATAAATAAAATCAATGTAAATAAATAATAAGAGATATGAACAGTCATCGGGAGATGAAGTGACCAATCTCCCTCATGTATATAATAAATACCAACCTGAAGGAATAATATGAATTAATTTGTGTTGAGGAGTTACTGCCTAGTTTGACATGGTATCAGAGCCAGCTCCAAAAATTAGTTGTAACTCCCTTCTGCCATTGTCTTGCAGTCTGTCCCATGTGGAGTCTGCCTTCTGCACTCTGTCTGCCATAATTGATTCTGCGCCATTTCTGCCATGCCTTAGCTCTGAAAATCTTCTCAATTGCTGCGTTGAATGCCCTTGAGGCTATGTTTTTGCATTGAATGCCTTTGAGGCCGTGTTGTTGAGTTGAATGCTTTTGAGGCCGTGCTGCTGCGTTGAATGCTTTTGAGGTCGTGCTGCTACGAGAGTTTACTGCGTGGAGGAGCAGTGAAACGTTTGCTGCAAGAGTTTACTGCGTAGAGGAGTAGTGAAATAACTACTCCGTGATGGTCCAAGTAGCTATGCAGAGGAGTAGTGAAACGCTGCTGCGTTGATGGTCGAGTAGCTATGCGAAGGAGCAGTGAAACGTTGCTGCATTGATGGTTCGAGTAGCTATGCGGAGGAGCAGTGAAATGCTACTACATTGATGGTTCGAGTAACTACTAGCAGACAAGGCAGCACTCACAATCCTAGTTCACATCCCCATACCCGATGATGCTGTTGGATGCTAATATATTCTGGTGAAAATCTCATTCAATGACCCCTGGACAGTTTTGTTCAGTCGCTGGATGCTAATATATTCTTGGCCAAGTACTCATAATTTCAGAAGCTCGTATTAGAAAATATATGAGTGATTTTATAAATGTTCCGATGGAGTCGAACCGATGCCATGAGATATTTTTAGGTTTGTATATTGGTTTGGTTTATATGACAAATTTTCCAATAATATGATAACAATACTATGGTCTTCTTACATAGTAATGTTACATTGAGGATCTGTGAAAATAATTATCATGTAATAGATATGAGCAAGTTGTTGGTATCGCCATATGCTGCCCCACTTGTATATGTATTGAAGTTTTTTTTTGACATATAAAAATCATTAAATTCCATGTGTTGAATAGAGTTTTTTAAAAACGAAGTCATGGGTCAAAGCACTATGGCATGAAGTGTTGAATGCATTTACAGTCTTCAGTATTGACATTTGTTGTCGAGTTGAGGTTGTTGTCCAGTCATATCAGAGTTATACTTTTTCCCATTAAGAGTAAAAGTTTTGCAGCAGAAGTTTTTTTGTTACAGAATGCATTCAATCATATCCATTGTGGGAATACTATCCTGAGTGGTCTCGAATGATAAAACACACCCTCATTTTCAATGAATTGTGGAAAGGAGTGTGCATTGGAGACGGAGAGAAATAGCCAAAACAGCCTACATCAGACAAAGAGCTCACCATTTGGGAAAACAAGAACAACAAAGCCTATGCATTAATCACAACATCTGTAAGTGAATAGGTGAGTCGCCATATTACACCATTTTCAACTACTTTCGAAGCTTTACAAAAGCTGAAAGAACTCTATGACTCACATTCTGCACTTGAATTTGTTCCACTCATGATTAAACTCTTCACTCTTGAACTGCAAAATAATGATCCTCTTGCTCTTGCATCTGAAGTAGAGTCTATAATGCATGATATCCAAGCCACTAAATTTGATTTGGATATTCCTCTTATTTCTTTTCTCAAGGCACTTTATCCTACTTACACCAATTATCTTGAGTCATTGCAAGCAAATGGAAATATTAAAGACATTACCTTTAACTCTGTTGTGAAAACATTTGCTGAAAGAGAGAAAGCTTTTGGAAAGAAGACAACCCCTGAATCTTCTGAAGAGGTTGTGTGCCTTTCTCATAAAGAAAAGCATCCTGCTCAATATTCTTCAAGAGGAAGAGGTGGTCGAAGAGGAAGAGGAAGATATTTCAGAGGCAGGGGGGCAGACACTCTCGAGGAGAAAAGGCAGATTTGCATTGCATACACTGCAAAAGAAATGGATCACATGATGCCTCTACATGCAAGTTACCATGGGACAAATTGAGCAATAAAGAAACCAACAGAAAGGTAAAATTGATGATACAGACAAAGGTAAAGCACCTAAATCCTCTCACTATGTTGTGGCACAATGTAATAATGGAGTAAATGAAGATTTATTTAATGCTTCACTTGCTTCTTGGAAAAATGATTGGTTGCTTGATTCAGGAGCAACCTGCCACATGACTTATAGAAAATATTTTTTTGAATAATTTATTGACAATGTTGATGGAGCAGTATACTTTGCAGACCAATAAAAAATCAAGCCATCAGGGCTTGGCACAATCAGGCTTAAACTGTCTGGTCTTCCAGACTTTCTTCTACATCATGTTCTATATCTCCCACAACTCAAGATAAACTTGTTGTCCTTGGTCCACATCCACCAGCAAGGTCACTCCATTCATGTGTTTGATGGCAAGCTTGAGGTAAGAAAAGCATCTGACCACTCACTTGTCATGAGGGGAATAGAAGAAGAAAGGCTTCTCAAACTGCAAGGAACATATGCTCATGCACAACATTTCTCATATATTTCTCATCATGAAGAAGGTACACTTCCATCAAGTTTATTATGGCATGCTAGATTTGGACATTCAAACTATGACAGTCTCCGTTTATTGAAGAAAAATGGTGTTGCTGTTTTGCCTACAATTCCTAGAAAACTTAAGCAATGTGATGCTTGCATTCTAGGAAAGCATAGCAAACAGTCATTTCATGACTCACATTCAAGAGCACATAGGAAGCTTGAACTTATTCATTCAGATTTATGTGGTCCAATGCTTGTTCCTTCTGCAAATGGAAATAATATATCATGACATTTATTGATGACTACACCAGAATGTGTTGGGTTTATTTATTGAAGAACAAATCTGATGCTTTCCTAACATTCAAGAATTTTCATAAATGGATTGAAAATGATGCACAATCTCATATTGGGTCTATTCACACTGATAATGGAAAAGAATATACATCAAATGAATTTGAACAAATATCTTCGCCAACATGGGATTAAACATCAAACAACTGTGCCTTATAATCCCCAACAGAATGGTGTAGCTGAAAGAATGAACAGAACAATTTTGAATATGGTACGATCCATGCTTTTTTCAAAAATGTAAAGATAATGTTTTGGGCTGATGCTGTTCTATGTGCTGCATATATAAAGAATAGATGTCCATCTAGTGCTATAAGAAACAAGAATCCTTATGAATTGTGGTATGGACATGTTCCTTCGGTCAAACATCTCAGGATTTTTGGTTCCACCTGTTATGCTTTGATACCAAAGGTACATAGAAACAAACTTGGTGCTAGAAGTCGTAAGTGTATTTTCTTTGGGTATTCAAATACCTCCAAAGCATACCGCCTCTATGATGAAGAAAATAAAAAGTTTGTTATATCTAGAGATGTAATTTTTCTTGAATCATCCAAATCTGACAATGTTGTTGAGCGGCAACTTGATTGCTTGGATAGATTCGCAAAATGAAATCATTTCAAGAATTTGAAAATCAGATTCCACATATTGAAGGGG
>APFE031627328.1:112451-145749 GCA_000404065.3 Pinus taeda | reverse complement strand
AAGTGTTATTTCCGCTGCATCTCTTTATTTATGGTTATCGCATCTCTGTATTTATGGTTATCTTTGTAATCTATTGCGTTCCTGTTTAAATCCGGATCATGAACAATCTTAATGAATAAGCATAGTTAAATTGAGGAGTTACCTCCTGGCCTGACATGGTATCAAAGCGCAGGTCCCAACTCTATTTTTGGCTTCCTACCCTTGTAACTCCTTCCTACCCCTATCCTTCATTTCTACAGACTAACATATCCCTGCCTAATTTTTTGCATTTTATTCCTATTGTTGAAGATTCAAGTTGTTGCCTGGAGATGTTGTGGTCGTAAGGGTGCTTCCTGGAGGTGTTGTGTTGCGATGAGAACAACCAGTCAACTGGAGGCGCTACGAATATGAATATGCTGAGGTTTTGGATATGTTAATTTTTTTATGTATAACACCATTGATACGATATGCAGGTTCAAGATGTATGGTGGGGATAGGTGGTATTACTTTTTTGTTGTATTACGTTGAACACCACTATCACAGTTATGTTGAACGTTGTACATACCATTGTAATATGTTGAATTATATTACATTGTGTATTAGCCTGTGCTAGCCCAACAGTCACAATTCATTTGAATGTTCAATGCATACTCTCGACTGAATGCCACTAAATGGTCTGACATATCACAATGAATATCTCTACTCCCATATAACCCCACTCTCAATACTGCCTCCTTCCTGACTCCGTTGTAGGCCTAAAACCACCCTTTGCAGCCCTCCAAACCACTCTCCATCACCATTGTTCTTTGTGGTTTCTACCATACTATGTTGCGGCATCGACTCCTTCGGTGATCATATAATACTTCTGGTGCCTCCATGTTGAACGTTGATGGTTAACACATCCAACATACCCGAATTCACCATACCACTCCGCTCCCACTCCCGGATTTTAATAAATGTGTTTTTTAATATATAACTGCATTTTAATACTATGTTTCCATACCAATATACCTCTCCCATAGATACCTCCCCCATATATACCTCCCCATTAAAACTCCTCCGCCATATATACCTCTCCCATATATACCTCTGATATTTACATATTAGAATCATATTTTCATAGTTTTGTTTACACAATAAGTGAAAAAAAATTCCAGCGGAGGAGCTTTTTTTTTTACACAATACACATTTAAATGCATTCATTGATATCTATAGCTAGAGTGGTTCTCACTGGCAAAGAGAAATATCTAGAATGGTCATGGAAGATCAAACACACTCTCATTTGTAATGATTTGTGGAAAGGAGTTTGTGTTGGAGAAGGAGACAATGAACCAACAAAGCCTACCTCAGACAAGGAATTCACTATTTGGGAAAACAAGAATAGCAAGGCCTATGCCTTGATTGAAGCATCTATAAATGAAGAGGTGAGTTGCCATATTTCACCATTTTCGAATTCTTTTGAAGCCTTACAAAAATTGAAGGAACTCTATGACTCACGCTTTGTGCTTGAAGTTGTCCAACTGATGATTAAATTGTTCAACCTTGAATAAAAAAATGATGATCCTCTTGCTCTTGCATCAGAAGTAAAATCTATTATGCATGATATCAAAGTCACTAATGTTGAACTAGACATTCCTCTGATAGCTTTTTTCATGGCACTTTATCCCACTTATTCAAATTATCTTGAGTCATTGCAAGCAAATGGAAACCTCAAAGAAATTACCTTTGACTCCCTTGTGAATAAATTTGTAGACATAGAGAAAGGTTTTGGGAAGAAGAAAACTCCTGAGTCTTTTAAAGAATTTGTGTGTCTTGCACATAGAGAGAAGAATCTTGCTCAATATTCTTCCAGAGGAAGAGGTGGTTGAAGAGAAAGAGGAAGAAGAAATTTTAGAGGTAGGGGGCAGACACTCTCAAGGAGAAAATTCTTATTTGCATTGCATACATTGAAGTAGAGATGGATCACATGATGCATCCACATGCAAGTTGCCTTGGGAGAGAATTAAGCAGGAAAGAAATCAACCCAAAGGTAAAACCAATGACAAAGAGAAAGGTAAAGCACCTGAATCTACTCACTATGTTGTGGCACATTGTAATATTGGAGTAAATGAAGACTTGTTTAACGCTTCACTTGCTTCTTGGAAAAATGATTGGTTGCTTGATTTAGGAGCAACTTGCCACATGAATTTTAGAAGATATTGTTTTGAAGAATTTACTGACAATGTTGATGGAGCAGTATAATTTGCAGACAAATCAAAACTCAAGCCATCAAGGCTTGGCACAATCAGGTTCAAATTGCTTGGTCTTCCAGACTTTCTTCTGCATGATGTTTTAAATCTCCTACCGTTGAGGAGAAACTTGTTATCCTTGGTCCACATCTGCCAAAAGGGACACTCGATTCATATGTTTGATGGCAAGGTTGAGGTGACAAAAGCATCAGATCACTCACTTGTCATGATAGGGATAGAAGAAGAAAGGCTTCTCAAGTTGCAAGGTACCTTTGCTCGTGCACAAAATTTCTCATACAATTCTCATTATGATGAAGGTACATTTCCATCAAGTCTTTTATGGCATACTAGATTTGGACACTTGAACTATGACAAACTTCTCTTATTGAATAAAAATGGTTTTACTAGTTTACCTACAATTCCTAGGAAACTTAAGTGATGTGATGCTTGTATTCTAGGAAAGAATAGCAAACAATCTTTTCATGATTTGCATTCCAGAGAACATAGAAAACTTGAATGCATTCATTCAGATTTATGCGGTCCAATGCTTGTTCCTTCTACAAATGGAAATAAATATATGTTGACATTTATTAATGACCACATCATTCGAATTGGATCCATGAAGATTATCAAAGTTTCATGACTGTATCAAAATAGGACAGGCTTCAAAATTTATGCAAAGAGCGATCAGGAAGACCTCTAGCCAGTGGTAGTTTGCAGCCAACAAGGAACGATTGAGGCCCATGGAGACCATGCAGGAGGCAAAATTGGCAGTTAGGAAGCCCAGATCAGGAAACGAGGACATTTCTGATGCTCGCACATCGCTGGGAAAAAATCTTCGAGAAGGAAAAGCCCCGAAGTGCTCAGTCGCATGGAAATTTGGGAAACCATGGGGAAAGCGCTAAGGAAAAAGGCGAGTCCCGCACTCCAAAACTGGTAGTATATCGGAGGCATCCTCGGGTGGTAAGCGGATTTGGCAGAAAACGAGCGATTCCATTTAGCGCACGATGCGTGTCCAATAGATGAGAGAGAAAACTGCCTCTCATCATGCGCTAATGGTCAAGCAAGTCAACTGCGCGAAATGAGTGAACACCGTAGGATTTGGGGGCTCCAAATCTGACAGCGAAGATTGCACTCGATGGAGAACCAGATTTAATAGGGGAATTGAGCCACGACACATAAAAGTTTGAGGTCCAATTTGACTGTTGAGTTGACAGATGAGTCATTCCACAATGTAGCTGAAAATAACGAACCGTTAAGGAAGAGCTAGCGCAGTTTGAGAGAGGACAAGTGGCCACCTCCCTGTGAGACATTGGCGATGACGCAGAGGTAAGGAACTCCAAGCGAACAGCGCAGGTGAACCGAAGGGGCAGAAGAGGAAGTGAACAGTCGAAGACAAATTGGCTTTAAGCCATGAACAAACAGAGAGAAAAAAAAAAGAGAAGAAGGAGAACAAAGACAAGGGAGAAAGAGACAGTGAAGCAAGAAGCAGAAAAACAGAGAGCCGAGCTGACCTAAGGCAGCATTGAGCAGACAGAAATCTTGAGAGGTTCAAACAATCCCTGAGAGGATCTGTTAGGAATTGAGTACCACATTGGGCTCCTCCCATTAAAGACCAAAGAGGTCAAGACTTGGAAAGAAAAAGAGTCTGTGCACTCTAGTGGCTTGGGGAATCCAAGAACCACCCTACCACCTCAAATTGAGCTCCTCACTGTAAAAACTCTGCTTTAAGACACAATAAAAGAAGGCCACCACTGAAAGCTGGACTGGAGATGTAGCCCTGGAGAATAGGGTGAACTTCTTATTAATCTGTTGTGTTCTTGTATTTGCTTACTATGTTTCTCTTACTATTTTCCATTCTCCAGTGTCTGCGTATTTTGCAATCTGGTTGATCCATTGCCTAAAATAACATAGACATACACCAGCACATGAGTGTGTAATACCTTCATTCAATAATTATTTAACTGAGGTCACTCACAAGTGATTTTCAAATCAAGTGGTATCAAAGCAAAAGGTTGTTAAGGTTAGACAAGCTTGTGTTGGTTTAGCTGTTGAATGCTAACTAGATCAAAGCTCAAATTAGGAGAAGGAGAGTTGGTCAAAACTAATCCTAATATTGGGAGAGACTATCCTCGGAAGACAATGTTAGAGGAAGGTTCTATGGGGCCAGACCCTCAATTCATAGATAGTTTCCTAGCCATAAAATCCATGGTAGAAGAAATGTATAGGGACTTTAGAAAAAACAAAGATGAAGATTCATCAGGCTCTAAACAAGACAAAGGAGGAGATGAGTCTCACTTCCATAACCACTCAAAAAGAAAAGGGAAAGAGGAAAGATTTCTCACACCTCCTAAAAGCCCTGAACATAAAAAGAAGGCATCTTTGATTAAACTAGATGTTAAATTTGATTTACCTATATATGATGGAGAGTTGAATGCGGAAAAGATAGAAAATTGGATTAGAAAAATTGATGTTTATTGCAGAGTGCAGAATATCGACTCAGACAAGAGCAAGATTCAGCTGGCAAGCCTACGCCTTGGAGGCACTGCCTTGGTTTGGTGGGAAGGCAGAACCCAAGCTGAAATGAAAAGACATGGTAAGACTATCTATGTCTGGAGTGAATTTGTTTTTGCAATCAAAAAGCAGTTCTATCCATTGGCCTATATGCAGCAAGCCATGATGAGCTGGCAAACTCTTTGACAATTGAAAGGGAAAAGTGTGCAAGGGTACACTCAAGAATTTGGAAAGAGAGCATTGATTCTAGCAATCTCATTAGACTCACCTAAGACTCTGTTGAAGTACATTGGTGGTCCACACAGCTACATGAGGCACACTATCCTCATGTTTAATCCCACTAGTATAGATGAGGTATCTGTACAAGCTACTCATCTAGAAGCTAGAGGAAAGAATGGAAGTCCAGAAGTTGGGGGATCATCCCAACCCACTGCAAGCAAGAATAAGGAGAAAAGAAAGCAGAAATGGAAAGCAAGGAAGGCTAACGCTGCACAGAAAAGTAAGGCTTCATGCACTCACTGTAAAAAGGATGGGCATGATGATGAGCACTGTTGGATTCTGCATCAGAGCTGAGACCTAAGAAGTTCGAGGGCAAGAAGAAGAAGATTGCTGCAACTATTCAGAAGGATTTGGGGCCAAACTCAGGAGATGAAACAATTATTGTAGCCACAGGTATAAAAGGTAAGAATTCTGAAGCATCTACTAGTAATTCTACATAATCTATTATTGATGAAGAAAATGAGAGAAAAAGACATGAGCTTTTCCATATTCGAGTTATTTCCAAACATCAAAAGATTGATACTTTTTTTGATAGTGGCTCACAAGTAAATTTAATTTCTGAAGCAATTGTAAATAAGTTGGGATTAGTAACTACACCTCACAAGAAACCATACCCATTAGGATGGTTAAATGATAAAGCACAACAACAAGTGACTAGACAGTGCAAACTCAAGTTTTCTTTTGGGTTAGCATTTGTAAATGAGGTTGAGTTAGACATAATTCCTTTCGATATATGTGGAATTATTTTAGGAAGTCCTTACTTGTATGACATAAAAGCTATCTTCTATAGAGCTGAGAACAAGTATCTACTTGTTAAAGATGGAATCGAATACTTTGTAAGAGCTCATAAGTTCAAGAATAATTATACTCTCATAAACTCAGGGCAGATGAAACGAATGATAAATTCATGTAAACAATTCTTACTGATGGTTGTAAAGGAAAGAAACCTGATAAAACCAATGTATTTGAAGGCTGTAATGTTGAACAACAAGCTGATTTAGAAAAGGTTGTTTCAGAGTATGATATCTTGTTTCAAGAACCTAAAGGTCTGCCACCCAAAAAGTAAATAGTACATGATATTATTTTGCAACAAGATGCTCCATTGCCTAACATTGGAATATATAGGTTGTCTGCTTTAGAGAATGCTGAAATCAAGAAGCAAGTGTAGGAGTTCCTCGAGAAAGGGTTCATCAAACCTAGCACATCACCTTGTGGGTCACCAATCGTTTTGGTGAGAAAGAAAGATGGCTCGTGGAGAATGTGCATTGATTACCGAGCACTGAATAAGATAACAATCAAAAATCGTTATCCCCTTCCTCGCATAGATGATATTTTAGATCAATTGAAGGAAGCTGTTTATTTTTCCAAGCTAGACTTGCATAGTGGATACCATCAGGTCAAAGTCGCAGAAAAAGATGCATGGAAGATTGTTTTCAAAACAAAGCAGGGATTGTATGAGTGGCTGGTTATGCCTTTTGGCTTAACTAATGCTCCTGCTACTTTCATGAGATTAATGAATGATGTACTCATACCTTTTCTTGATGATTTTGTTATTGTGTATCTGGATGGCATTTTGATATTTAGCAAAACATGGGAAGAACACTTAAAGCATGTTAAGCAGACACTAGATGTTTTGAAAAGAGAAAAACTTTATGTTAAACTTGCAAAATGTGAATTTGGCAAAACATCTTTGAATTATTTGGGTCATATAGTAGGGGGTGGTGAATTGAAGATAGATCCCTCTAAAGTGGCAGTCATTGTAAACTGGCCTAAACCCAAATCTTCTACAGAAGTTAGAAGCTTCTTAGGAGTAGCACAATATTGGAGGAAGTTCATTTCTAACTTTTCTTAATTGCAACTCCCTTACATGCTTTAACAGGATTGAACAAGTTGTTTCAGTGGGGAGGCAAACAACATAAATCCTTCAACAGCTTGAAAGAAAAGATTAGTACAACACCTGTACTAGCACTGCTTGATCTTCAAAGACCATTTGAGATCCAAATAGATGCCAGTGACTATGCCATGGGAGCAGTGTTGACACATCATGGTAAACCCATATGTTATCATTCTGAGACATTTAATTCTGCAGTAATTAACTATCCTACATATGATAAAGAATTATATGCATTGGTACAAAGTGTGAAAAAATGGAAACATTACTTAATGGGCAAAGAAACAGTAATACATATTGATCATCAACCACTTCAATATCTACACTCCCAAACTAAGTTGCAACAATCAAGACACTATAGATGGATGGGGTTTCTACAACAGTTTCATTTAGTTATCAGATATAAAAAGGGCATACATAATAAAGTTGCAGACATGTTATCTAGACCCATTATAAATGCATCTACTATACTTAAGCATAATTCTATGTTACATGAGGGTTACATCGAACAATATGCTCAAGATATAGACTTTAAAGATGTATATGCAACTTTAAGTCAAGGCAAGAGAGTAGAAGAATTGGACCATCATGTAAAGGACCGACTCTTATACCATTGTGGGAAGTTATGCATTCCACAAACTGAGAGAGTAAAGATAATTTGAGAAGCACACACTTCTCTAATATCCGGTCACTTTGGGATAAGTACAACAGTTGCACAGCTGCAAAGATTTTGTTATTGGCCAAAAATGAATGAGACAGTTTCTAGATATGTAAGAGGGTGTACTATGTGTGCTAAAGGCAAGCCCAGCAATAGAAAACTAGGCTTGTACACTCCATTACGAGTTCCTTCTCACCCTTGGGAAAGTGTTTCCATGGATTTTTTTGGAGGACTGCCTAAATCTACGAAAGGTCATGATTATCTGTATCTTGTTGTGGATAGGTTTAGAAAAATGTGTGTTTTGATACCTTGTAATAAATAGATTACAACTGCATAAACTGAAAAATTATTCTTTCAACATGTATGGGTTCGTTTTGGACTACCCACTTCCATTGTATCTGATCGAGACACCCAATTTGTGGGGAGGTTTTGGTAAAGTCTATGGGAACTGATGGACACCAAATTGAAGAAAAGCACAACTTTTCATCCACAACCTGATGGCCAAACAGAAGTAGTTAACAGGACAGTGATCCAGTTACTCAGGGGATATTGCAGCAAACATCCTAAGCTTTGGGATGAACATTTGTGTTACAACAGAGCAAAACATTATTCTACACAAAGATCTCCTTTTGAGACCTGTTTTGGTTTCACACCAAGGTCTCTTTTGGATTTTGTCTTTGGTAACGACACCACAGTTGAGGGACACAATGATGTGGACAGGGAAACTAGGTTCATTGAACAGATCCAAGAGATCCACCAGGTAGTACAAGAACAACTGGAAAAGAGCCAAGCCAAATACAAGGCAAGGCATGATAAGCATCGGATGGAGCATAGTTTCCAAAATGGTGACCAATTATGGCTGTACATCAGCAATGACAGGATGCAAGGTGAAGGTAAAAAGCTAAAGCCTATCAAGTATGGACCCTTCAAGATACTTGAGAAAATTGGTGAGAATGCTTTTCGCCTTGATCTACTTGCTTACATGCACATCTACTCAGTGGTGAATGCAGATTGCTTGAGGCTATTTGAACCTTCACTAATTGAAGATCCCAAAGAGTAGAGTCAATTGCCTTCTATTGATGACCTACTACCTGAATATCTTAATGAATTGCAGGAAGACACAGTTTTGGACATGAAGGTGAGGACGACGCACAGGGGAGATGTTGAGTACCTCAGAGTTGGGCTCAAGGGTTCAAAACCGAGCAATGAAAAGTGGATAGAGATTGGACAAGTGAGACAATTGTACCCTCACTTAGTTGATTCTTGAAAACCAACTTTTGGTGGTCCAAAAGCTTTTTCAGTGGGAAGGCCGTGATCCGAATTGGATCCATGAAGATTATCAAAGTGCCATGACTGTATCAAAATAGGACAGACTTCAAAATTTATGCAAAGAGCGATCAGGAAGACCTATAGCTAGTGCCAGTTTGTAGCTAGCAAGGAACAATGAGGACCTCGATCAAAGCACGCTGACCGAGGCCCATGGAGACTGTGCAGGAGGAAAATCTGGCAGTTAGGAAGCCCAGATCGGGAAATGAAGGCCATTTATGATCCGCGATTAGCGCTAAGCGCTAATTGCGCATCACTGGGCAAAACCCCTCGAGAAGGAAAAGCCCCGAAGCACTCGGTCACATGGCAAGCCGGGAAACTGTGGGGAAAGCGCTAAGGCGAAAGGCAGGTCCCACGCTCCAAAACGGGCAGTATATCAGAGGCATCCTCGGGTGGTAAGTAGATTTGGAAGAAAACGAGCAATTACATTCAGCGCACGACGTGTGTCGAGCGGATGAGAGAGAAAACTACCTCTCATCGCGCGTTAACGGTCGAGCAAGTCAACCACGCGAAATGAGTGAATACTGTAGGATCTGGGGGCTCCAAATCTAACGACAAAAATTACACCCGATGGAGGAACCAGATTTAACAGGGGAATTGAGCCACGACACATAAAAGTTTGAGGTCTGATTTGACCGCTAAGTCGGCAGATGAGTCATTCCACAGTGTAACTAAAAAAACTAAACCATTAAGGAAGAGCTGGCGCAGTTCGAGAGAGGACAAGTGGCCACCTCCTTGTGAGACGTTGGCGATGACGCAAAGGCAGGGAACTCCAAGTGAACAATAGCAGGAGAACCGAAGGGGCAGAAGAGGAAGTGAAAAGTCGAAGACAAATTGGATTTAAGCCATGAACAAACAGAGAGAAAAAAAAAAAAGAGAGAGAGAGAAGAAGGAGAACAGAGACAAGTGAGAAAGAGACAATGAAGAAAGACGCAGAAAAATAGAGAGCCGAGCTGACCTAAGGCAGCATCGAGCAGATAGAAAGTTTGAGAGGTTCAAGCAATACCTAAGAGGATCTATCGGGAATTGAGTACCACATTAAGTTCCTCCCATTAAAGACCAGAGAGGTCAAGACTTGGAAAGCAAAAGAGTCTGTGCACTCTAGTGGCTTGGGGAATCCAAGAACCACCCTACCAAGAATTATCTGTTTCAGGAGACTCAAATTGAGCTGCTCACTGTAAAAACTCTACTTTAAAGACACAATAAAAGAAGGCCACCACTGAAAGTTGGACCGGAGACGTAGCCCTGGAGAATAGGGTGAACTCCTTATTAATCTGTTGTGTTCTTGTATATGCTTACTGTGTTTCTCTTAACGTTTTCCATTCTCCAGTGTCTGTGTATTTTGCAATCTGATCGATCCATTGCCTAAAATAACATAGACACACACTAGCACATGAGTCTGTAATACCTTCATTCAATAATTATTTAATTGAGGTCACTCACAAGTGATTTTCAGATCACCACACCAAAATGTGTTGGGTTTATTTATTGAAGAACAAATCTAATGTTTTTCAAACATTTAAGAACTTTCATACATGGATTGAAAATGAGGCACAATCTCATATTGGCTCTATTCACACTAATAATGGAAAATAATACACTTCAAATGAATTTGAAAACTATCTTTTCCAGCATGGGATCAAACATCAAACAACTGTGCCTTATAATCCCCAATAGATGGAGTAGATGAAAGAGTGAATAGTACAATCTAAAATATGATACGTTCCATGATATTTTTCAAGAATGTAAAACTGATGGTTTGGGTTGATGCAGTTCTATGTGCTGTATATGTAAAGAATAGATGTCCATCTAATTCTATTAGAAGCAAGACTCCTTATGAAATGTGGTATGGCTACATTCCTTAGGTAAAGCATGTCAAGGTATTTGTTTCCACCTGGTAATGCCTTGATACAAAAAAGTACATAGAAAAAAACTTGGTGCAAGGAGTTGTAAGTGTATCTTCTTGGGGTATTCAAATACCTCTAAAGCATACCGTCTCTATGATGAAGTTAATAAAAAGTTTGTTGTATCTAGAGATGTAATATTTATTGAATCTTCCAAAGCTGACAATGTTGTTGAGTGGAAACTTGATCGCTTGGATAGATTCGGAAATGAAAATCATTTCAAGAATTTGATAATCAAATTCCACATCTTAAAGGGGGGATTCCTATACTAGATCAATCTATGGAATCTTCTTCTAAAGCACTCTCTCCCCCACATGAAACTCCAAATGTTGATGATACTTTGAGTGATGTGATTGACAGAATTGGGAGAATCAATCTTCATTCAGTCCCAACTCAATCAACTAAGCAGCCTAGACCATATCAGAAAGGTCCCCCAAAGTGGCTAACAAAGACACTTGAAAATGTTCGTCTTGATGATGTTGGAAAGACAGGAACAAGAAATTCAACCAGGCAAAATGGAGGTGATGTAGATGATTCTAATTCACCTATTGATATGGATGTTTCTTATTATTTTGAAATGAACTTTTCTACAGAGTTTGAACCAGCTTCCTTCAAAGAAGTCGCTTCTCGCGATGAATGGAAAGAAGTGATGCAAAAGGAGTATGATGCCTTGATAAAGAATGGCACTTGGAGGTTTGTTGATCCTCTATTGGGAACCAAACCAATTAGATGCAAGTGGGTCTACAAGAACAAGTATAAATTTGATGGCTCACTTGACAAGCACAAAGCCAGGTTTGTGGAAAAAGGTTTTGCATAGAAGGAAGGGGTCGATTATGAGGACACTTTTTCCCCAACAGCAAAATGGGCTACCATCTAGACACTCTTTGCCTTAGCAGCTCAGAATGGTTTGAAAGTCCATCAAATGGATGTGAAAACTTCTTTCTTGAATGGAGATCTAAAAGAGAATGTTTTTATGTCCTACCCCAAAGGATTTTCTATGAAAGGACATGTACATAAAGTATGAAAACTTGTGAAATCCTTGTATGGCTTCAAGCAAGCACCACGAGCCTGGTATGAAAATTTAACTGAGCATCTTCTAAAACTCAACTTCAAACATTATAATCTTGATGATGCAACTTTGTTTGTCAAGAAATTTGGAAAAACAGTTGTATATCTTGTGTTATATGTAGATGATCTTTTGATGACAGGGAACAATGAGAGCTACATTGCATCCATAAAGAAGGAATTGAGGAAAGGTTTTGAAATGACTAATTTGGGCTATGTTCATTACTATATTTGTATTGAAGTAACTCAACATCCAAAGTCTATATTCCTTTCTCAAAAGAATTACATTGGAGATCTATTGAACAAGTTTGGCATGGCTGAGTGCAATCCTCTAACTACTCCATTGGAACAAAACTTAAAGCTCACATCCATTGAAGGAAAAGAATTTGAGGATGCAACAAAGTATAGACAACTTGTAGGAAGTCTTTGTTAGCTCTGCTATGTACTTATGCATTTGGAGAACCAAATTACTACTGTGGTCTTGTGTTTTTGCAAGAAAGGAGCTCGCAGCAGTTCATTTTATCCTCCCCCCTTCATTTTCTTTATACCCTTATAACTCCCGCCACCCCTGTTTTCCTCCGTTTTCCTCTAAATTCCTCCATAAAACCCCGAAATCCATCAGAGCCCCATTTCAGTTTAGCCCCAGGTGCTAATGGTGTTAAACCCATATAGCCGCGTGACTTGCAAAAGCGCTACCTGCGGGGCCTTTTCCCCCGTCATATCAATCAAAAGCACGTGCTTTAGGCCTGAGCCGTCCGATCATTTCCCGCGAACATCTGATGTTGTTCGCTTTCCCCGCTACCGAGACTTGCACACCCATTAGCCTGTGGGGAAAGCGGTTTCCCTGCCGTAGCATCTACCACGCGTCACAGTTCCATTGCGTTGCGCCCCCGCATATAGATACCGCCTGCCTCCCGTGAGCGGTGTTGGGAAATCGCTTACGGCCCATAAGTATGCCCCCCGCTCGTTAACCTTCGCTCACCTCTGCCGCCCAATAGCCGTCGGATCTGCCCGACCGCGATCCGACGGCCCACGTGTCTCCATTCGCGTTACCTCTTGATAGCCTCCGTAAAATGATCTTCGTCGTTCATTGGCCAGATCTGATGGCTTGTAATCAATTGCACCTCTGTTTCTTCCCGACGCCACCCGACAAGAGGTCTCAGCCATCCATCTATTCCATCCAACGGTTGATATTCATTCCCATCCCTTCGTTCATTTTCCACGCAGTTTTCATGTTTTTCAACCTGTCCCGTGCATCTGAAGGAAGAAGGCGATCACACAACAGCGCTCTGTACAGTTAATCTTCAACTACCTCATTCAAGAGACAGCACGACCAAGGAAAGAGAGTACAGCCTCAAGCAGTTAAACTCCATCAGCAGTTATGGAAATTCATTCTTACAACACTTCACCTGCTCAAGGAGTACACCTAAGTACCAGAGAATGTCAAATTACTTTAATATAGCAGCAGATCGTGGCGGAGGCCCATATCAGATAGTTAATGTGGTTGATGGTCAGTTATGACCCCACGACGCATGGGATAGCAGATATTTTGTAATCAACCTCCATATATACCTAGAAACAAGATGTAATGAGGGTTGATGAATGATATTTTGATGTAAAGTTCAACTTCTGGAGATTGTAACTACTGTGATACCTATAGCGTCTGGTCTTCATTTTCAGCTAATGCAAGCTTCTTTTGCTATCAATTGCTCACTTTCCACTTCTTCTTTGTTCCAGGTTGTGCTTGTTATGCATTTTTCATGTTCTCTTGATGTTTAGCATTAGAGGGGCTGTCAGCGGACCTCTGTGTTAAAATCTAGTATGTATCATTGAGTGTGTATGCAGGTTTCTGTTATTTTAATTCCAGAGAGCTGTCATCCTGTCTGTGCATTAGGAAATCGATTTACATACCTTTCTACTGGTTGCAGTCGGCCATCACATGGTCTTGCGCATCTGCTGGTGTGGTCAGTATTCTCCATGTTCACCTATTCCTTAAACTGTGAGTAATTGGTGGTCTAAAGCCTTGTAGTCTGGGGGTGTTCACCCATGTCTGGGGTTAAGCATAGTAGAAGTGGTTATTTGGCTTGAATATGCATCATTTCTTCCATTCATCCACCATTTTCCAACACTTTTGTTGAATTTGTAATGTTCCCAAGCATCTCTGATATACAACTTAGGAGATTTTCTTGGGGTAATAACATTAATTGGCGCCATTGCCGGGGAGAGGAGATTGAAGCTCAGCTTCCCTGGGAGAACGACACAGTTCCAGATTTTGATGATAGACAAGGTCTAAGCACATTTTTTGGTTGTAATCATCTATCTGGCGACTCCACTGGAGGAAGATCAACATTTGGCGACTCCACATTGAAGTTCTGGCTCAGTTTGTGAGACATACTCGAAGAAATCCTCAGAAATCATCAGCTGAACGAGTGCCTGACCCTGAGAGAACTGTCAAATCGGAGAAAGCATCACAGAAAGGGGCATTAGGATTGGGTAAGCCTAAGAAATCTCATGCATCTCTGAAAGATAAAGTTATAGATAAAGATATACAGTTTGAAGATTTAGAGCCCAGCACTGTTAATAAGGAAATTCCTTTAGAGATTAATACAGCCCCTTGTCCATCTAGTGCCCCTTTGAATCTTAGTCCAAAGAAATCTTCCCAGACAGCGCAAAACATCCCTTTGTCTCTGTCATCCATTTCATTATTTCAAACTGCTCAATCTGCTAGTGTCCTTCCACATATCCCAATCACGGCAGGCCAGCAAGCACCCACGAAGATAGAAAGAATTGTTGCTGCTAGATATGGACCCTTGGTCTTGCCTGTTCCTTTAAATCCCATGCCTGTGGGAGAATATCAGAAAGATATGCCTAAGTTCACTGGCATAGAGGGAGTAACAGCTGAAGAACACCTTGAGGCCTTTTACAGTTATGCCGAAAACTTAGATATAAGTGAAAATGATGTGTGGATGAGAGTTTTTGTCCAGAGCCTGGATGGAGAGGCTAGGAAGTGGTTTAGAGAATTACCTCAGAGATCGATAACAGATATTGAAGCCTTAGATGATGCATTTTTGAAGCACTGGGGAGATAAAAAAGACTTGTTGCATTACCATACTGAGTTTGGTAACCTGAAGAGGGAAAATGGGGAATCATTGCCTAATTTTAATAAAAGATTCAATCATATGTATAGTAAGATACCAGCTGAAGTAAAGCCTACCCCCACCTCTGCCAAACTTACTTATGCCAATGCTTTTGACTTTGATTTCTACCTGTTATTGAGAGAAAGGAGATGTGCCACTCTAGCTAACATGCAGGATGCAGCTCTAGAAGTAGAGTCCAATATCATGGCTGCAGAAAAGCTCAAAGTTCAAGCTGACAGAAGGAGGCAGAGAGGTCAGGCTTCTACCTCCTCTGCATCATCTTTAGAGCCTAAATTAGATAAAATGACTAAGATGATAGAGTCATTGGCTGTTGAAATATCTATGCTGAAGGTTGAACAAAATTCAGGGAAAACAAGGCAACAACACACATTTGCTCCAAGAAATCCAAATCTATTCAGAAGAGCAAATGAGCAGTTACAAATAATTCAGAGGGGTGAAGAATCAAAAGAAGAACACAAAGTTAAAGCTCCTTTCCAAAATGTAGTCATGGAGGAGGAACAATTTGAAGATGAGGATGAAATTCACTGCATGGAAGATAAAGGCAACGTTGCATTCTTGAATTTGGCTGCTTATGAAGAATCACTGCTACAGGAACAAGACAGTCAAGAGTGGGACAGAGGAGTTGTTCTGTAGACTGGTGAATAGCAAAGATATAATCTGGGATCAAGTGCAAAAAATGTCAAAGAGAGTCCTGCCCAAAGAGCTGCTATCCAAACAAAATCACAGAATATCAAACAGAGAAGACCAGCAGCTGATCCAGTCATCCTCAAAGCTCCAGTTCAAGAGGTAAAAGGTTCTGATAATTTATCTTCTTCTTTCAGCTTTGATTCAGAAGTTCAGAAATTGAAAATATCTGTGCCTCTGGTAGATTTGTTAAAGAGTGAAATATTTAGAAAACCTATCCTTGAAGCTCTTGAGATGGAAACCACACAAACCTCCATTGACTCTATCAATTTGCAAGATGACAAGCCTGCCATTGTGCTTAGCCCCAGCATTGAACCTGCTAATAATAATTCTCCATCTTTTTATGTCTCCTTGACCAATCATGACAAAATCCTCCACAATTTCTTGCTAGACACAGGGGCTAGCCACAATTTAATGCCTAAAGCTGTCATGGAAGAGTTAGGCCTTGATATCACTAGATCATATCATGATTTATTCTCTTTTGATTCAAGGAAGGTGAAATGCCTAGGATTAATCAAAGATCTAGCCATTACCCTAACTAAGCTGCCCATGAAGAGTATGATGATGGATATTGTGGTAGCAGATGTCCCTCCTAAGTTTGGCATGTTGCTGTCTAGAGGATGGATTAAGAGACTAGGTGGGACATTATAGAATGATCTATCTTATGCCACTATCCCAGTTTTTGGAGGAGAAAGTAGGCGATTATACAGAGAAGCACAGTTGGCATACATCATCAATGATGAGAAGAATCCTACTAATCATCCCATATATGCTGTGGACACTGATTTTGGAGCATGTATTCTCCAAATAGAAGAATCTCAAAAGGCCTCAATGCAGATCAGGAAACCAGTTCAGCTCGAAGAAGAGCAAGGAAGTCAGGTTTGGGAGATGTTCTTTGATGGAGCATGTTCCAGGGAGACTACAGTAGCAGGGGTGGTGCTAGTATCTCCAGAGAAAGAAAGCACACTGCTGTCTTTTAAGCTGGCTTTTCAAGTCACAAACAATATAGCAGAATATGAAGCTCTGCTACTGGGCCTTAACGCAGCAAAAGACAGAGGAATCAAGAACATAAAGGTGTTTGGAGATGCTAATTTGATCATTCAGCAAGTAAATAAAACATTTCAGGCAAAGTACCCAAGGCTGAAAGCATACAGAGATGAGGTATGGAGACTCAAAGATTCCTTTGAAAATTTCTGTATTTCATATATTCCTAGAGCCCAAAATCACCTTGTTGATTCCCTTACTGTGTCTGCTAGTCTATTTATTCCTCCCATGCCTCCCAAACTAGTTTATGAAGTGCAAATAAAATACAGACCATCCTTGCCTAATAATGTCCATCATTGGAAAGTTTTTGATGAAGATGATGAGATAAATAGGTTTCTGCAAGTCATGATGAGTTTTCTGAAATCCAAATTGATCAAGAAAATGAATCCTTGGAAGAAAAACCCTAGTCCCAGCTTAGAAATAAAATTGGCAAAAATAGCATTGTCCAGCTTCCCAACAATCATATTCCTAAGGGTTTAATTCCTCTAGAAAGACTGTTTGACCATAAAGATGTGCCTTACAAGGATGCCCAAAAAGAAGACCAATCTGTAGTTTGTAAGCATGATATAGGAAGTCCAGGTCAGCCTAGATACATAAATTTGTCCACCCATCTATCTGCTGACCAAAGTTCTGAATACTACAAATTAATAAAGCAATTTGCTGATGTCTTTGTCTGAGAGTATAGTGACCTGAAAACCTATGATAAAAAGATTATTCAGCATAAAATCACTTTGGAGAAAGACACCATTCCTTTCAAACAGAATCTGAGACCAATAAATCCTATGCTTCTTCCTCTAATTGAAAAAAAAAAATAAAAAATTATTGGCTACCAAGATCATAGTTCCTCTCAGATATTCCAAATGGGTGGCCAATCTAGTAGTGGTGAGGAAGAAAAGTGGAGAAATCAGACTGTTTGTTGATTTCAGAAAATTGAACAAGTGCTCAAAGAAAGACAATTATCCCTTACCTAAGATGGAGCACTTGTTGTAGAAGGTCTCAGGAGCCAAAGTAATTTCTTTCTTGGATGGATTTTCAGGGTTTAATTAGATTGTTGTGCATCCAGATGACTAAGAGAAGACTGCATTTACCACTCCTTGGGGCACTTTTATGTATGCCAAGATGCCTTTTGGATTGATGAATGCTGGAGCAACCTTTCAGAGAGCTATGGATATATCATTTGTAGGAGAGAAGGATAAATTTGTCCTTATCTACCTTGATGATATAACAGTATACTCCAGCAGCCATCAAGATCATTTGCAGCATTTGAAGAAGGTGTTCCTGAAGTGCAGAAGGTTTGGGATTTCAGTCAATCCTAAGAAATCACAGTTTGCTTTAGAAGAAGGCAAGTTGTTCGGACATGTTGTTTCTACTGTAGGTGTTTGAATTGATCCAGAAAGAGTAAAAGCAATACAGACTTTGTCTGTCCCGAGATCAAAGAAGAATATTCAATCCTTTCTGGGCAAAATTAATTTTGTGAGGAGGTTTATTCCAAATTTTGCAGAATTGGTGAAGCATGTTACCTCCATGTTAAAGAAAGGGTCAGAGGTTAGATGGATTGATGCAACAAGAAAATCATTTGAGTCCATTAAGAAAGCTATTATGGAGACTCCCACTTTAATAAGTCTAGACTACAGCAAGGAGTTCCATGTATTCTCATTTGCCTCTGAAGACACCATTGCAGCAGTTTTCTTGTAGGCAGATGAAGAAGGTTCAAAACATCCAGTAGCATTTTTCAGCAAGAACTTGAGGGATGCTGAACTGAGGTATGAAATTATTGAAAAACAAGCATATGCCCTTATCAAATCTTTGAAAGCTTTCAGAGTTTATATCTTGCATTCCAAGATAATTGCATATGTACCCTCTGCTACAATAAAAGATGTCTTAACACAACCTGATGCTGATGGAAGAAGGGCTAAATGGATCGCAAAGCTGATTGAATTTAATATAGAATTGAAGCCCACCAAGCTAGTCAGAGGTTAGGGTCTTGCTAGATTGTTAGCTGAAGAAAATTGCATATCATTAGATATTGATTTCCTGTGCACAATTGCAGAAAATGGTCAAACAGAAGAAGAGGAAGCAGCTGGACCAGAGAGAAAGCAGTTAGTGGCTGAAAATCTAGCTTCTTGTGAATGGTATTCTGCAATAGTTAAATTCTTGCTGAAGCTAGAAATCCCTTCAAGCTTTACTCAAAGTCAAGGCAGAACTATAAAGCTTAGGGCAGCTAAATATTGCATCAATGAAAATCTGATATATTGGAGGGATCTATCTGGAGTGCTTTTGAGGTGTCTAGACAAAGAACAGTCAATAGAATTCAAGCAACAGTTTCAATCCAGCATGTGTGGAAGGCATCATTATTGGAAAACCATTGCCCATAAAATTCTCAGAGCTGGGTACTATTGGCCCACTTTATTTTCTAATGTATTTTTATTTGTTAAATCTTGTAACAGGTGCCAAAGATTTGAAGGAAAACAATAGTTGAAGTCCCTGCCCTTAAAGTCAATACTTGCAAAAGGACCTTTTCAACAGTGGGGCTTGGATTTTATTGGAGAAATCAATCCACATTCCAGTGGCCAGCACAAATGGATATTAGTAGCCACTAATTATTTCACTAAGTGGATCGAAGCAATTCCTACCAAGAAAGTTGATCATAATGTGGTCATGAAGTTTTTGACAGAGAATATCTTTAGCAGATTTGGTTGTCCACATAAATTAGTCACAGATAATGCCGCAGCCTTCATAGCAAAAGAATTGGTGGAAATGTGTGATTCAATGGGTATTAAACTTGTTCATTCCACCCCATATTATCCTCAAGGAAATGGTCTGGTAGAATCTTCTAATGAAAACCTGATAAGGATAATTAAGAAGCTGTTAGGGGACAATAAAAAGAATTTTGATTCTAAGCTCAAGTATGCACTATGGGCTGATAGAGTGACCATTAAGAAATCCACAGGGAATTCTCCTTTCAAGCTGGTATATGGCACTGAAGCTGTATTCCCAATTTAGTTAACTCTCCCTGTGGAAAAATTCCTTCAAGAAGAGCAAAATGAGGAAGAAGAAATGGCAAAAAGGGTCATTGATTTAGCAGTGGTACATCAGATTACAGAATAGCTGGCTGAAAGGGCTACAACACATCATAGAAAGATCAAGGAAGTTTTTGACAGGAAGACAAAGATAGATAATTTTTAGGTTGGAGACTTGGTTTTGAAATGGGATGCACTAAAGGAAAAGAAAGGCAACAATGGGAAATTTGATGCTTTCTGGACAGGGCCTTTCATCATTTCTCAGATTCAAGGGAACAATACCTTCATACTAAAAAGTATGGGAGGAGAAGCAGTTTTTGATGGCCCAGTTAATGGGCGTTTTTTGAAAGTTTATGTTGTTTAAGGTCTATGGCCTTAAAAGTTGTAAATATTTTGTTTTTATCAGTTTTGTGTAGGCAAAGTAGACTTCATGCCCAATGGAACACTAGGAAGTTTGTTATTTTGTTTTTCATCAGGAAGGCATTGATCTGCAGGTTCTTGAGACCTCACAGGGAGGATATCATCCCTGGAAGGAGCCAGTGTTAGCTCTGCTATGTACTTTTGCATTTGGAGAACCAAATTACTACTGTGGTCGTGTGTTTTTGCAAGAAAGGAGCTCGCATCAGTTCATTTTATCCTTCCCCCTTCATTTTCTTTATACCCTTATAACTTCCGCCACCCCTGTTTTCCTCCGTTTTCCTCTAAATTCCTCCATAAAACCCCAAAATCCGTTGGAGCCCCATTTCAGTTTAGCCCCGGGTGCTAATGGTGTTAAACCCATATAGCCGTGTGACTTGCAAAAAGCGCTACCCGCGGGGTCTTTTCCCCCGTCATATCAATCAAAATCACATGCTTTAGGCCTGAGCCATCTGATCATTTCCTACGAAGATATGACATTGTTCACTTTCCCCACTGCCGAGACCTACACACCCGTTAGCCCACGGGGAAAGCGGTTTCCCCACCATAGCATCTGCCACGCGTCACAGATCCATTGCATTGCGCCCCCGCATACTGATACCGCCTGCCTCCCATGAGCGGTGTGGGGAAATCGCTTACCGCCCATACGTACAACCCCCTGCTCATTAACCATCGCTCACCTCCGCCGCTCGATAGTCGTCGGATCTGTTGACCGCGATCCGATGGCCCACATGTCTCTATTCATGTTACCTCCCGATAGCCTCTGTAACTGATCTCCGCCGTTCATTGGCTAGATCTGACGGCTTGCAATCAATTGCGTCTTTGTTTCTTCCCGATGCCTCCCAACAACAGGTCTCAGCCATCCGTCTGTTCCATCCAACGGCTGATATTCATTCCCAGCCCTTCGTTCATTTTCCACGCAGTTTTCGTGTTTTCGGCCTGTCCCGTGCATCTAAAGGAAGAAGGCGATCACCCACCAACGCTCTACACAGTTAATCTTCAACTACCTCATTCAAGAAACAGCACGGCCAAGGAAAGAGAGTACAGCCTCGAGTAGTTAAACTCCATCAGTAGTTATGGAAATTCATTCTTACAACACTTCACCTACTCAAGGAGTACACCTAAGTACCAGAGAATGTCAAATTAATTTAATATAGCAGCAAATGGTAGCAGAGGCCCATATCAGATAGTTAATGTGGTTGATGGTCAGTTATGACCCCTCCACGAATGGCATAGCAGATATTTTGTAATCAACCTCCATATATACCCAGAAACAAGATGTAATGAGGGTTGATGAATGATATTTTGATGTAAAGTTCAACTTCTGGAGACTGTAACTACTGTGATACCTGCAGCGTATGGTCTTCATTTTCAGCTAATGCAAGCTTCTTTTGTTGTCAATTGCTCACTTTCCACTTCTTATTTGTTCCAGGTTGTGTCTATTATGAATTTTTCATGTGCTCTTGATGTTTAGCATTAGAGGGGTTGTCATCCCACCTCTGTGTTAAAATCTAGTATGTATCATTGAGTGTGTATGCAGGTTTCTGTTATTTTAATGCCAGAGAACTGTCATCCTATCTGTGCATTAGGAAATAGATTTACAGACCTTTCTACTCGTTGCAGCTGACCATCACATTGTCTTGTGCATCTGCTGGTGTGGTCAGTATTCTCCATGTTCACCTATTCCTTAAACTATGAGTAATTGGTGGTCTAAAGCCTTGTAGTTTGGGGGTGTTCACCCATGTCTGGGGTTAAGCATAGTAGAAGTGGTTATCTGGCTTGAATATGCATCATTTTCTCCATTCATCCACCATTTTCCAACACTTTTGTTGAATTTGTAATGTTCCCGAGCATCTCTGATATACAACCTAGGAGAGTTTCTTGGGGTGATAACAGTCTCAACTACATGACTACTACGAGACTAGACATTTCGTTTACTGTTGGAATCCTCTCCAGGTTTATGCAAAAGCATTGTGAGGGGCATTGGTCTGCTGGAAAAATAGTTCTAAAGTACTTGAATGAAACTCAAGACTTTGGACTCAAATATACAAAGGTGGGCGACTTCAGCTTGATTAGATACTCTGATTCAAACTTTGATGGAGACAAAGAAAATGGAGTATCTACTTCTAGTTATGCTATGATTCTTGTATCAGGAGTTGTCTCCTAAACATCACACAAATAATCAGTTCCAATAGATTCCACAACAGAGGCAGAATATGTAGCAGTAGATGAGGCAACAAAATAAATTGTGTTGCTTGGGAAAATTCTGCAATATATGTAGGTAAAACAAGTACATTCAACTCCACTCATGATTCACAACACCTCTGAAACAAAGTTGGACAAGAACGCAAATTTTAATGATCAAACGAAGCACATCAATACAAAATACCATCTGATTCGACATCATGTTGATGCCAAGACAATCCATCTACGCCATTGTTCCACTAATGAGCAGACTGTAGACATCTTCATCAAAGCACTTGGAAGAGGAAAGCTTGAAATATTTAGAATGATGCGTGGACTCACCAACATCCGTTCAGATTAAGGGGGGAGAATGTTGACACCTAATCATGGGGATTGGGTGAACACTTGTAAATAATGTAAATAGTAAATAATGGAAAAGGAGGAGTCATCGGGAGGTGAAACCCAAGAGTGCCTCCCTCGTGTATATAACTATGAACAATCTTAATGAATAAACATAGTTCATTTTAGGAGTTACCTCTTGGCCTGACACAAACTAAAGGTTTATATATAGGCTGATAAGCCTGACCAAGTTCCAAAACACCTTAAAAAATCAAAACTATTTATAAAAAAATGTGTTTATTGTTTTTGACCTATCGGTTGAATCTTAATTGCTCAAAATAAATAAACATATAAAGCAACATGACATTCTCGCATGATTTGAGACAACATCATGGCACCCACAATAACCTCTTTCATGGAAACCATGACCATCATTCAATGAATGTGCACAACCTATTAACAAATAAAGAAAATGATATTAACAATCAATATTGACATCAAAATAAGGTTGCTACACAATCTTTTCCCTTTAAATTTAGTATACATAATCATAAGAAAACATACCTCAAAATTTCTTTGACCCCGAAAATCAGATCTATTTAACATAAATCGATTCATGCATGTATTGAGTGATAACCACCTTAACATTTTGTGACTCAATGACTATATGGGGTTTCTTTATTGTGTTTTCATGTCAGGATTTGTGGATTTCTACTTATTTTGGTTTTCCCTTAAATTATTTAGGGCTCTAAGTTGATTGTTCTCTTGTACCAGATGAATAATACAATTCTCAAGGTGAGGCACTGTAACCAATAACTGTTGGTGCCAATACATATTGAGTATGGATGCATCAGATCCAATATTACTATGTGGTCATTTTCTTGAGTTACTATCACCATCATGAATATCATTATCCATATCAAAAAAATCAAAATTATCCTTAGTCTGAAACTTACTTTTCTTTGGTGAAGGCTCGGTAGGCATCTCCATGTCAACAAAAACCTCCTTAACTGAGAATTTCCTACCCTTGTTATGTCAAACCCGAGAAATATTCTTTTCCATTTGTTTAATATTTCTCTAGACTGAGGGTTATGATTAGGATAACTAGCCTCCTCTTATTGTGTAGTTTTGAAATAAGGATCATGGTATGAGAGGTTTAATTCACCATTATCAATAAATTTTGACTTTAATTCAACATGATGAGACTCATAATTTTTAACCACTCTTCTTGTGGAATGGATATGTATTCTTTTAGGATTTTCAACCTTATTGTCACCAGAAAAAAATGACTACTCAACATGAAATGACTCATCAGGGTCATCTTTATTGACATTGCGAGAATAAAATAGAGTTGGGTCAACTAGTAGAGCACTGTGTAAAAATATAGGGACAACATTAGGTTTTTCATAGCCATTGCGAAGGGGAAAAGCATCCCAAACATTACCAATTTTGGTCAGATGATGCTTTACCAAAAGGTAGATGTGGTCATGATGGAAAAAAGACATGTTACGGTTTTTTTGTTTGGCTTGATATTCCTTGGCCATTTTGGTCACAATTTTGTGTAAGTAATATAGGATATTAAGTTCATAACCTAAGAAAACCATTAGTAGATGAATGTGGTATATAAACACTAGCCTGTATCATCCCTCACACATTATAAAACCCTAGAGAAATATAACAAATCTTTCCATATAGGTTTAAGATAAGAAATCAACATACCTTTGACATTATATACGTAATTCGTTTTTGCAAGGAATGTTTCCATGGTATCACCATGCATAGAATGGTTCTTCAACCAACTCTCACCCTTCATAGAGAGATGAGTGATGTATGTTGTGAAATTAACATCGACTAGAATCTCTAGGTTGCTAACCTTTTCCCTCTTTCCATTAAAATTACAGGCAAAGGATTTTACTACTCCATCATTAAAAACGTAATAAATCTAAACAAATTCCTACCACTCGAGCCAAATATTAATCATATGCTTCAATAATATCGAATTCGATTAGCAAATTTCTAATCACATGGGGCATGACTAAGAATCTAATAGAATTTCAACAGGTATTCAGTCTAAAAATAAGTAAAAAGAGCTGAACAAAGGTTCAAATGCTTAACTAGTTACAGACTGACACGCAAAGTGTTGGACAAGAAAATGAATGCATAGAATGCAGAAACAAAACCTACGTATTATATGGGATGACTGGCGTATATGATAAAAGGTATACCAAACAATAATGATCACAGGCAGAGGGCTATTATGACCTGAAAAATTGAGACATGACAATGGTGAACACTATGAACATATGTCAAAAGCCTCATTTAACAACTCAAATATGTTGTGCCATGTTACTAGAAAACAAAAATATTTTTTTCAAAACAAATCCCATTGGATTTTCATACCATCGCCAAATATCATTTCGCTACATTGTAGATTAAGAAATTTTGATACTAGAGTTTAATTGTGCACAAAACCATAGGCCTGTTATTAAATTCAACATAAATCAAACCATACAACCAATGAAACATTAACCCAAAGTTCAATAATGGTAAGGGATATCATAGGGTTATGGAATGACACATTTCACATATAGGTATACAAACCCTTTCAAAAACATGTAAACCTATGCTATGACTATTGGAAAACCAGGAGGATTCATGATTTAATTAGATTTTCCTTTATTTTATAACTATTTGTGATACTAGTTGGCTTCTTATTTGTTCAATTATGTTCTTCTTCATCAAACAATTATCAAAACATGTTGGGCACGGGATCCCCCAAGGGCAGTTTTGGGGCTAAAGCCCATATTTTGGTCAAATTTTGTAATCCAAATGTAAAGAATCCGCATTTTGTGGTCGCGGAGTGTGTAGTTGTTAAAGATTCATAGGGTTGTCAGCCCTTATTTTGAAAATGTAATGTCGGCTGTAGAAGATCTACCCATGGTCCGCGGACCATGGGATTGTATAAATAGAGCCAAGCTCTAAGTAGTTTGAGGCAATAATTGAATAATGGAATCAAGCAAGATATGATGTATGAGAGATAGCTCTGAGTAGAAGTCTAAGTTTTGGGTCATAACGTAGGTAGAGGCTCTGCAGCTAAGTGTGCAGAGGCCTAGAAGTCTGCAGATGAGTGCGCGGACCCCTACAGCTGAGTGTGCAGGGTGGGTCGAGTCTGTAAATTGTTCGGAAGTATCAATAAAGAGAAGTATTCTACAATTTCTACATCTTTATTTCATGTTTATAGATCTGGTTATGTTCGGGTATGAATTTCACTTATAATGCTTATATGATGTGCGAATATATATAATTGTGTTGGATAAGTGACCGCAAGTAAGAACATATGTTTACACAAAGCTAACTAAGATTTGTAATAAGACAAGTAAGATACTTAGAGTAGTTTGGGAAATATCACAGCTCGCTGCCCTAGCAGCGCGGAAGTATATCAGCCCCTGGTTAGGGTTGTGCGAAATCCAATTGTATCCTTTTGCGAAGGTATTAAGGGTGGAAGAGAGGGCTAAGCAACCTGCACGCAGGCAGGTATAGCCAGGATAAACTGACATCACAACCATCTCAAGGGTGCGGAAACTTGGTTCTAACATCCCCTCATATTTCTTCGAGTGAGACTTCAATCTGCGCTCCACGCGCTAATGCCGAAAGGGCCAGTAGTGTAGGGATTTATTTGGCTAACTAATGCTAAACCTGGGTTAGGCCCTCGCAAGCCAACAAATGGTTCTGTCATTGGGACCAGAATCTGCATAAGATATGTGTGATGTCATATCACTGGAATCCAACTAAGAAATAAATCGAAGGCTAGTTGGACAGAAGGAATCACGAATTCGTGGCACAAGAAAACAAAAACCCATGACTTATATATGGAGATCCATGAAATCTTTTTCGCCTCTTGTCCTACTGAGCTATACGAGTGGATCATGAAGCTAGCAGATAGCCAAGGAAGGTGGAAACTTGATGGTCCTATTGTGTGGACCCTAGAGCTAGTGCAAAGGTTGGAAGCATCAGAGGATAAGATCATGCGCGTTGTCGATCATTGGCTCGATCACATCATAGGAGGATTTGTTACTGAATTAGCAGTCAACACCTTAGTTAGCTATAGCGAGGTGGACTGACGCTTTTTCAAAGGACCGCGAGGTAAGTACGTTAAATCTCTGAATACTTGGATTAAAATGTCGTCGTACGAAAAATAGGTTATGCAGCTACCTTGATGTTTGGGACTATGTGAAGTGGAAAAAGTTACAGAAACGAAGGAAATAAGGGTTTAGAGTATAACCCCTTGATTTCACCTCTACGAAGGAAAGAAAAAGGAATAGCGAAGGTCTCTCCACGAAGTGTTATTGAGTTGATAAAACAAGGATTTCCGCGAATACCACTTCTGCCCACACCACCTCCATCTTCATCGACATCACCTCCAACTTCACCCATACCACCTCCACCACCATCGTTATTCAATATGGCAAACATAGTGAAGTTTCCTTTGTTCAAAGGCTTGGAAAATGAGGACTTGGACCAATTCTGGTTCGTTCTGAGGGCTATATGGGAAGCTCAAGGTGTTACAGATGATCACATAGGAAAGAAACACTTGTTAGTGCTCTGTGAGATCGCGTGCTAACCTGGTATATTAAGTACTCCAGTGATAACCCGAATGCTAGAGTAGAGGACATCCAAGCAGCACTGAATAGGGAATTTAGTAGGCCTAAATCTGAAGCATAGTCGATTGTGGGATTCAAAGAGATCACGATGCTACTAGGCGAGACACCTTGGGAGCTAGATCAGAGACTAAAATATACAATCTGTGAAGCCAACATGAATTTGACAAATGGACAACATCGCATGCGGTTTGTGGCTTCGCTACTACCACACTTAAGATGTGCACTGTCGTAACAGAAGATAACAACTCAAGCAGAGGCCTTGGAGATTTTCATGAGACTACATCATACCTTGATGCAAGATCCTAATCTAGGAGTTCATCAAATCCATGCGCAGCTGAAGAATCTATGCCTTGAGATGCAAATCTTGAAGCACGACAAGATGCTTCGGCCAGAGGTACGCAAAGAGGTATGGTGTTTGAAATGCAAGAGTCAAGGTCATAACAAAGACCACTGCCCGGTCTTTACAAATTACCTTGCAGGAGGAGGACCGATGCCTTTAAGGCCAGAAGCTCAAGCAGGACCTAGCGTGGTGCTTGATTTATGCTGCGCTATCTATCAGGTAGACAGAAAACATGTTACGGATAACTGCCACTTGTTACAGAAGTATGTGCAAACGTCACAATAGTTGTTCTGCAACTTTTGTAGATCGGTAGGACATGATGAGCATACTTGCAGGAGCTATGAATTGATGATGAATAGAACTCCCGCCTACAGGGTTCAGGCCAAAACGCGTTCCCTTGACTAGAATGTAGGGATGGCACAGACAGAATTTCAAGGGCACGGACAAGGCTGAGGCAGAGGAGGACCCGGTAGATATCGCGGACAGTTGATTTGCTACAATTGTGAAGGGCCAGGACACTATGCTCGTGATTTCACTAATCCAACGCGCCCGTCGTGCAAGTATTGCACATTGTTTGATCATGAAACAGAAGATTGTCCTACGCTGATAGCTAGGATACATGACAAAGGGGTGCTACCACCTCCCCTGAAGATGATGAGGTCTTAACCATGCAAGGAAGGCCTGAATGTCAATATAGTGCTCCGGAGTGGAATTGCGATGGGGCATGACAAGGGGAAATAGCCGGACGATAGTACATGGGTTCGCAAAGCCCCAGCGAAAGAGGTCGAGTTCGATTTGGAGTGCACTCGTGAAGCATTCATGGCAGCTAAGAAGAGCTTCGTTGAGGCCTCCATTTCAGGAAGCAAGGATAAGCCTAAACCAGAGATGGACCCCTCTATGCTCACAACTTTCCTGGAAACTTGTATGAAGTTACTATGCGACAGTAAGGCTATGAAAGGGTTACAAGAACTTATCAATAGATGTGTTGGGACCGCGCTAGGTGAACTATGCATAGTCCGCAAGATCGGAAAGCATAAGACAAGGACGGGGTGTGAAATGAGACTCATCGCGTAGATTGGTGAATACGAAATGGATCAAGTCATTTTGGATTGGAGATTAGTTGCGAACATTCTAATGAGGAAAAAATAGGAGAAAATGGGGAGACCTACACTACAATGGTCTCCAATTCAGTTAAGGATGGCGAATCAGCAGAAAATCATACCCATGGGGTGGCTCTAGGGAGTGACCGTAGATATTGAGGGAGCAAGCGCGCTGGCAGATTTTGAAGTAATAGAGATTGTTGATGATAGCAATCCCTACCTTGCATTCTTGGGAATTGACTGGGCTACTGATATGAACAGGGTAATCAATCTGAAGAAGCAAAAGATGATCTTTGGGAAGAAATCACTGCATGTAATAATACCCCTGGATCCTACTAAAGGATCGTGCTACACGGAACCAGTCCGCGACTTTGAGAGTGATGATGATCTGGACTGCATCTATAAGATAATGGCGTGCAACCAAGACTGCGTGAATCCACCCGTGGATGGATGGATTACATGGGATTGCGAGAGTTCCTGCACTTTGAACTCCGATGAAGAAATAGAACGCTGGCAGAATTGGTTACACGAAGTAACTATGTTGAATTGCAACATGATGACCCGATCACTACGTTGTGTGTTGTCAGAAGAAAGAAATATGCCTACTTACGATGGACTGAGTGAGGTAGATATCTTTTTGGATGTGTTTGAAAGGGAGGTGCCAGAAAAGCAACGCTTCCAGGCACTGGACTAGGCACTACATGCTACACCTGCAAGATGGTGGTGTACGCACAAGAGAAGTTTTGATGATTGGCACAAATGTAGGACGATGATGAGAGCACAATTTGGGAAGCCTAGGATGTGGCTGACAGAAAAGTACGATGGGTAGAATGATCCGCACACACATCTGGCCAAATGGACGCAAGCCAATGGAGAAAATCCCCAACCTGAGAAGGTGCACCTATACTCTACGCTAAAGTACCTAGTCAATAAGCTTGTGTTGGGGGGGCGAATTTGCAGATGGATCTTGTTGTTCCAAGAGTACAATTTTGAAGTTGTTGTGAAGCCTAGATGATTGAACGCAGGACCTAACCACTTGTCGTGCATTGAGATAGGGGAGGAACCCACTAATTTGGAGGAAGGATTACCTGACGCATAGCTCTTTGTTGTGTGCGTTGCAGGTGGACATTTTGAGGATATAATACACTTCCTAACAACAGGAACTACGCCAGAAGAATACTTTGTGTAGCAAAATAATGAATTAGTGGTGTGCGTAGCAGATTTCTCTGTCATTGCTGGGCATCTATACAAGATGGGGACTGATAAGATACTGCGAAGGTATGTACTTGAGTTTGAATGAAGCAGCATCCTCACGGATGCGCATGGGGGCACCACAAGAGGACATTATGCAAGGAGAGAAACCATGCAGAAGATTCTACGCACCAGGTTGTGGTGGCCAACCCTTCATCAGGATTCAAAGGCATATTGCAAGGCATGCGACATATGTCAAAGAACAGGTAGGCCATCGCAGAGGGATGAAATTCCTTTGAATCCATAAATGACATTGCAACCTTTCAAAAAGTGGGCAATAGATTTTGTAGGACCTATTCAGCCTCAAGGAAAGATAGGTGCAAGGTACATTATCACTGCGATGGAGTACTTGAGTCGTTGGGTAGAAGCACAGCTGGTGAAAGATTGCAAGGGCGTGACTGCTACGAAGTTTCTATTTGAGCATGCACTGATATGATTTGGATGTCCAAAGATCTTGATGAGCGATCGAGGTACACACTTCTTGAATGAGACGATCAGCGCACTAACAGATAAATTTCAATTGTATCACCAAAAGAGCACACCTTATCACCCACATGCTAACAAGATAGTGGAGGCGTTCAACAAAGTGCTCAAAACCGTGTTGACCAAGGTATGCAATGCTCAGCGAAGTGATTGGGACCTATGCATACCTGCAGTATTGTGGGCATATCGGGCGACATGCAAGAAGTTAACGGGACAAACACCCTTTAGGCTAGTCTATGGTGTGGAAGTCGTGATGCCTATGGAATACATCATTCCTAGTTTGTGCATAGCAGCGCTCACAGGTATGACAGATTGCAGAGCCTTAGAAGAGAGGCTCGTGCAATTGGATGAGATGGAAGAAGAGAGATTTTTGGCTGAATTTCACCAGCAGGTCCAAAAATAGCATGAAAAAGCGTGGCATGACTGACATATTAAGCTACACACCTTTAAGGTGAATGACTTGGTGCTATTGTATGATAGCAAGTTTGATAAATTTCCAGGGAAATTTAGAATGCATTGGCTAGGGCCCTATGTTATTAAGGAAATTACCGATGGTGTCACGGTCTAGTTGGTTAAACCGAATGGAGATCCCTTCCCAGGAAAGGTGAATGGAAGTCAATTGAAGCCATAAGTAGGTGGCCTAGCCATTTGACTAGCTGATAGAAGCACAGTCTTAGCGCTCCGGGCAACTGAAAGGAGGCGCGGGACTATAAACTACACTGCTCAGTTTGGAAAGCTGCGCGATTTCAGGACTACACGAAGCAACGAAGTGTCACAGGGTCCGCGACAGTGCAAAGATAGCTGCTCTAACATGCAAGTCCACCGGAAAGTGACCATTAAAGTCACTATTCATGATTTGATGGCCAGTTTGAGGCCAAATGGAGTGGGCAGCAGGCATTTAAGGTGAACTTTATGCACTAGATTTTGGAAAATCTGCCGCCAATCTAGCATTAATGTGCCGAATGTGGGGGGAACGGTCGAATTTGAATTCAAAAGGCCCTATAAATTACAAGTGGTTTTCCAACAGCAAACACTTGGAAATTGAGAACTGAGTTGTTGCGCGCTCAAGTATACATGTACCGAGACCTATTCGAGACTCTAAAAGCAAATTCATTATTTGAGCAACTACCAGAGACAATGCAAAAATTGTGGAACAGCGCTATGTCAGCAACCCCAGAAGCCATGGACACACAAGTAGTGACAGTAGAAGAAGCCGTGCAGGAAATTGCGGTAGTAGAAGCCACAGAGAGCGTCGAAATAATAGTTGAAGTCCCTAAATCACCCAGAACATTGAGACCTCGAGAGATGCTCTACCTCTTGTAGAATGGAGTCACTTTGGAACTCAGGTCCTAGGAGAGTCGCGCTCTACAAGTGATGAGCGAGCAGCGCATGAACATTGAGCAGTTGGGCCTACAGCGCAATGAGGCAGTGGAGAAGAACAAGAAAATAATGGAGGTAGTGGAGGAAGCCTGTCGGACGGTCCCGTAGTTGGAAATTCAGGCAGAAAAACCGGTGGAGGCACACATCCACAAGCTAGCCACAAGGGTGCATGACACTCGAGTAGAGATGGCTAGGGTTCAGCTGGAGCTGAACCTGCAGATCAAAAAATTGCAGTTGAAGGCACAGGCTTCAACTTTGCCGGAAGTTAGGGAACAGCATACCACTGCTGTTACAACAACAGTAGCGACAGTTGATAGTCCAGTGGCAGACTGCATGTAGCTGTTTGAACAATCATTCGAGGTCCTAACCACCCTACAGGAGGAACCGAATATAGAGTGCTTGGAGACAGAGATGCGCGAGCTATAGCAAAGGTATGACGAGGTAAAAGGGACCACGCAGATGGTTGCCCTTACACAGAGGCTCGTACGAATGCAGGAGGCAAAGGCACTCAAGGAACAGGTGGATGCCGCTCGACATAAAGAAGCAGTCTTAAAAGCACGCCTACAGCCATGGATAAAGGAGGCTTACATGATCAAAGCCTCCATTGAAGGAAAGAACGTGAAACTACAAGCAACACAGGAGAAGATTCAAAATAGCAGTTCAGTAGCAGTCACTGAACAATGAATGGAAGAAGTCCAGCAGGCAGCTGCTCAATGCATTATCGACGTTGCGGTGATCCAAATAGAGCTAGGAGGTATTCATGTTAAGATCTACGCACCTGTAGAGTGACTCGAGGGCGAGTCATGATGTTTGTGTTGGGGGCCTGTTGGGCACAGGATCCCCCAAGGGAAGTTTTGGGTTTAAAAGCCCATATTTTGGTCAAATTTTGTAATCCAAAAGTAAAGACTCCGCATTTTGTGGTCACAGAGCGCGTAGTTGTTAAAGAGTCATAGGGTTGTCTACCCTTATTTTGAAACTGTAATGTCAGTTGTGGAAGATCTACCAATGGTCTGCGGACCATGGGATTTTATAAATAGAGTCAAGTTCTAAGTAGTTAGAGGTAATAACTGAATAACGGAATCAAGCAAGATATGATGTATGAGAGATAGCTCTGAGTAGAAGTTTAAGTTTTCGGCCGTAGCATAGGTAAAGGCTTTGCAACTGAGTGTGTAGAGGCCTAGAAGTCCGCAGCTGAGTGCGCAACGCGGGTCAAATCTATAAATTGTTTGGAAGTATCAATAAAGAGAAGTATTCTACAATTTCTGTGTCTTTATTTCCTGTTTATACATCTGATTATGTTTGGGTATGAATTTCACTTATAATGCTTATATGATGCGTGAATATATATAATTGTGTTGGATAAGTGACTGCAAGTAAGAACATCTATTTACGC
>APFE031627328.1:89356-111500 GCA_000404065.3 Pinus taeda | reverse complement strand
AAAACCCTTATTAAAAGGCCTAATGTAAATGAATCGTTTCTAGCCTTTTAAATAAAAATAAAGTGTTCCTTTAAGTCAATTTTATAAAACTTCTCTTTATTGCGATAAAGTGATCAGAGATCACATATAGAAATAACAAGGGAAACACACGCAAAAACAAAAATCTCATCCAATCTCTCTGATTCGAAAAGGTAATCGCAATCGGGAAATCGAAGAAAGAAAATGCCAAGTGTAATAAAACAAAGCCCCTCAATTCCTCTGATGTGATAAAGCATATCACAATCGGCAAATCGGCAATGTCAAAAATAAACAAACACATGAATAAAGGCATGCTCAAAACCCCAATGCGATAAAGCAAATCGCATTCGGCAATTGGCGAAATCACATAACAAAGAAATAAAGCCCAAGCCAAGTCCCAACTGCAATATATTAATTAGGTGCGCATCTTGAAAATACATTTAAAATGGTTTTCATGCATTATATCACCTTTTGGTAATCAGAGATATTTTAAGTAAGTGTTAAAGCCTTTCCCTTTGACATTCCTGATCGTCGATTTGTGATTTATCGCCGATTGCTGATCAAAGAAATCTAAGGCACGCTTGAAATAATCATTCGGCATATGAGTGACGTGATAGGCATTTAAGATGTTATTTACCACGATTGACAGGTTAAACGGCTATTCAATAAAACAGTTAAGGGTAGATCTTTTATTAATATTTTATCCGTGGTAATATTTAACTACATCTCATTATCACCTGCAAATCGATGTAACTCTTTTCATTATCATATTGGCTTACAATAGCATTTATTTGTACCACGATTTGCAACTGCTTGTGCAGAATTCCTCCAAAACCAGAAATCCGAAGAAAATGGGGAAGCAATCAAAGAAGTATGCAACAACAGCTCCTCAGTCAAAGATCTAGGACCAAGCAAAAAAGGATTAATCTCAGATACGACGTGTCTTGGTCTGGGAAACACTAGCTGGGAGAGTATCTATAATCTGATAGAAGCAGAAGAGCCCGAAGAAATATCAGAAGAGGCCACAACTGATTCAACTAATAAGTCTGGAGGAACTCTTAAAGAATTGGCATGTTCCTTTCTTCACTGGATAGCAGCGCGAGCTAAAATCCTGCCATATACTGACGTGGTGAGATGGGTGGTAGAGAAAATTCCAGTTTCAGACAGAACCTTTTGCACTGCTAATGGGAGGATATTCGACTCGCTTCAACCTGAAGATCTCAGGAAAATCTATCACTTACCTGAACCTGAGAAGCGATACAACAAAGCGTTCCTAGAAGCGTTTGCAAAGGAAAACGACTTAGAGTCGGCCCCGATAAAGTAGTGAAGGCATTTCCCTAAAAAGCACAAGCACGAGTCATCAAGTAAGTACTCTGTCGACTCATTGGCTTCTCCTTACTGTTATGTCGGAGCTATGATGTGTAGAATGTGAGGGATACATGATTCTATTGAATTCACTATAGATATGGTCCCTCTAATGGAAGTTGCAATCAATGGTTATGTGATGGATTTGGCGAATATTTTGTCAGATAAACTAGCCACAACAATTTTAGAGTACAGAACAAATGAACATCAAACTACTAGGACCATTCCCCCATTCTATTACAGTGCATACATTGTGGATACTGTTTGTTTCAATTCTGAATTTCCCTTACTCGGATGGAGATGGACTCTTCAAGACCCTAAACAAATCCATATTTATCATGAGCAGTTATGGAAGGCTCATTACAAAAATCATCTATATAAAATTTGCAACGGTCTAATTTTGCCTATTTATTACTCTATTTTTAATAAGCCTGCTCCCAGGATATCTCAGGAAGCAGAGACAGACTTGACAGCAATAGGTAGTTGGTTTGGGGAGGAAAAATTTACTTATATAAGGCTTTTTGGTAGCCTTACTAAAACCCATGTCCTTCCCCTGTATGTGCCCAATAAACAGTTATCTCGGGAATTGGCTTATCAAATAACAATAGATGGGACATCAAAGACCCTTAGAAATTCTAAGAAACAGGTATGGCCTATATTCCCTTTACGGTGCAGCATTTTCACTCTTCATGATTACAAGCACGCAGAGAAGGAGACAGAAAAATTACAAATGTTGAAGCTTGCCATAATCCCTAACAGGCAATATGATCCAAGAAAGGTTTCATATAATGTTCTTGAACAAGCAAAGCTTGCCAAATTTGATCATGAAGAAGATGACTTCGATGATCTATTTGCCTCAACTGAATCATTATTCCAAGTTAAAGGATTGGCTAGAATCAGATATCGAGATGAAGGGCTAGAAACTTTTAATAGGCTTAGAGAACAAAGGTTGCAAACTCTGCCTTTAGACCACTTAGCCACAGTCCCTACAGTTCAGCCATCCAGTCAAGTTGAACAAACAGTTATTGGTAAGACCCCCAATGTGGAAAAGGTCTCCGAGAAAGAAAAAGTGCCAGAATAGGAATAGGAACAAGAAAAAGATAGTCAACTCATGGATACAGATACCCACATTGATCCCAAGAATGGCAACAGTTCGATTCAATCATAAGCAATACTAAGAGCTTACATGGATTTAGCATGCCTGAAGTAACAACTACTCAAAAGACAACGACTAATATGGTTCCGACTGAAGAAACCAACGGCCCACCCATGAGTCAAAAGGATATAGAGATAAATCCAGAAAACCCATCCGATGAAATCGTTCTACATGTAGAAGAAATACCACCTTTGGATGTCTTCTATAGCCCTAATCATAGGGCTATAGTAAAGAGACAAAGGAAAAAGAGAAACCTTGATCAATCTTCTCTTTTGCCTTCACATATGGAAAAAACTAATGTGGTATGGAGAGACGAACTCAATCCTTCCGAAGACCTTACTAAACTCTCTTAATATGCAGAGGCATACTCAGCAGCTACTATGGATAAGGCATCGGAAGTCAGCAATTTACTTAAAGAAAAGGATCAGACAATTGTTTCACTGGAGGCACAGGTATCTTAAAAGCAGCAAAGGATAGAACATTTAGAACAGCAGTCGGCAGCACAACAACAATCAAACAACCAGTTGAATGAGAAATTTCTCAAGGAAAAGCAGAGAATAGATCAAAATGCAGTTCAAAAACAAAAGGAACTATCCTTAGCATTGGCCAAGCTGAAGACAATGAATGAATAGTTGAGAAAAAAAAATATGAACAAATCGCTCAACTGCCACAACAAATAGAAAGGTTCAAAGGATTTCCTCAAGTAGGAGAGTTCAAATCAAAAGCTCTCCAGATTAATAAGGCATTAACTAATCAATTGAACTTGCTATGTCATAATATTTCTCTTGCTCAGCCGCTCTATGAAATTTCTTCATCAATGATTGATAAGTCTGTCGATGCAAGGCATAAATTGGAGCAGGCTGATGAAACATTAACAGAGTTTCTTTCTTGGTAAGAAACCAAGGAAGGACAAGCTACAAATCTGCCTCAAATTCTAGAATCACATAAGGAAATTATGTTCCTAGAATGGTAATCTCAACTGATGAAAGCGGAGAGGGCAACTTAAAGATGCAGATCAGTGACTGGTAATCTGATTGAATTAATTAATGATGCTCTTTATTTCTCTAATTTAATTTCAGAATGCACTCTAGGGAAACTTCCATCAGCCAAAGCATTGGAGCAGACATGCAAACAGGAACTGGAAAAGAAGGAGAGATTGATCGCAGGCATCCAAAGTTTAACTTGGGACACCTTTTGGTTCTTCTTGGTTAAACCACATAGTCAAAAGGCAGCGACGAAATATTTAATCGATGCAATCGGTTACATGAGTCCTGAAATTAATGATGCCACGTATTCTTCCCAACTACATTCACGTATGAGTCACCCTCCAGAACTGCAACCAATGCTCGCCATGTGCCAGCTCAAGCCAAAGGATAGTCAGCTGAAACAGTGAATCACTCTTACCGACTGCAAGCATGTCTATTTCGGGAGAGATTTTCATGATTTGGTTATACCAGCTCACATCATTTTTATTTCATAGTTAGTTACTTTAGAAAGTATTTATAGACCCTTTCATTGTTTTCGAAAGGGTCCTCAATTTTTGTATTAAAACTTGGATCGGGAGTTGCACTACTGTGCTTCCGATATATATTTTTATGAAGACTGGACCTATATTCTAAATTTAATGAAGAATACTTTGATGAGATATGCACTATTGCTTTCTGTGAGAGTATTTCTAAGTTGAAAGACGGAATCTGAATGCGATTGATATCAGAGGGGATTCAAATTACATATGGTACTATTATCTATGTCTTTACTTCATTCTTTTATATGAATCAACATTTATTCATTTTTGCTATCATTTGATATATGTATGTGTTTAACAACACTCCTTTTACTTATCACTATTGAATGTTTAAGGGATGTTACTTTTTCATTCATATTTATGTCAATGGTATATAAATAATAGTGTAATAATGTTTTAATTATTACTTTGTTCAACTACTTCAACAAATTAATTATCATATGAATGAATGTTTTTGTTTACAAGTGGAGTCATCTATATGCCTACTTGTTAATAAGAATTATCAAAAGTTACACTAAAACAAAGATTTCCCAAGATAGATTAGTTGTTTATATTTTTTCATTTTAGAATAAATCATCCATCATTACCATTAGACAATATAAAATCAATCACTTATCCATCCTATTTACAAATTATTGGGAAACTAGTCCCATTATATCCAGTCAGAGCCACCACACCAAATGGAAAAGGAGCTGCCTTTAAGGTCTGGACCGGGTGGTTTTCCCCGATGTCGATGCAACGATTTTCAAGGCATCAACATTTTTGGTGCTAGAAGGAGGGCATGAACTGTGAATGGCGAGCAAATCCAAACCTACAATCCATTCTGAGAGTAAATCTCTCTCCACCTCACCTCTGACTTCTCCTTTACATGCTGGAACTCCAGTCTTCAAGCGAGAAGACAAGGAGACAACTACCACTACTCAACCCCAAAATATCCTAGATAAATTAAGTCTCGAATCTCCTAAAGTACAGCATATCATCCATAAACTTCAAGGATTCTGAATATCACCACAGAAATCTGAGGTATCTCAAGGCAATGTGACTTTGCAATTCATTCCTTCTCACCCCCTCACCAGACTTCAGAGTGAAAAGCTTGGTATTGAACCTACTGAGTTACCTTTGCCTAAAAGGAAAAGGGCAAGGAAAGCAACTGAAGGATCTGATAGTGAAACTTACTCATCATCATCCTCCATTTCATCTTCCCCATTGCAAATTCAACCATCCACTCCTCCATTACAAATTGTCGTTCAATAGGGAATTGGAACTTCAACATCAACATCGCAACTTTCTGGAACCTCAATATCTGCCCCTTCCCAACCATCTAGAACTTCATCGGCATTATCATCTATTAGTAGCTTGAAAATGGCACAAAACCCATGGAGCAATCCTGGTGTAGTCACTATGCCTGCACCTTTACACCCACTGCCAGCGCATCTTGAAAAATGGTTGCTAAAATTTAATATAGATGCAGGCATACCAACAGATGAACACATTAACAACTTTATGTTGTTAATCAACCTAAAGGGAGTTACAGAGGAAGATGTCATTGTTAGGCTTTTCCCTTATACCCTACAAGGATCAGCTGGGTCTTGCTACTTTTCATTACCATTAGGATCCATTACCAGTTGGAATATTTTTCAAGAACAGTTCTTGACTAAATACGGCGATGACAGATCTGTAGCAACATTAATCAATGATCTTTCAAATCTTAGGATAGAGTCCAAAGAACCTATAAAAGAATTCAATTCAAGGTTTAATAAACTCTTGAATAAGATCCCAACTGCCTCTAAGCCTAGTGAACAAGTTAGAAGTGAATGGTATATAATAGCTTTACCTTCAAACATAGCTATCTTTGTAGATAGAGCTGGAAAACCTACTCTAGCAGAAAATATGAAAGAGGCAATTACTGTGGAAAAACAGATCATCGTCTTAGAAAAAAAAGCTGCTCTTGAAGACAGAAAATCTAAAAAAGTCTCTTTCAAAGATGATTCAAAGAAGAAAATGGCTAAAGATCCATACGATATGGAAGGTCTCCAAAAAGTTCTCAAGACTATGTCAAATGAAATGGTAGAAATCAAGAAGCAGGTAGCTGAAACTTCAACAAAAAGGCCATTTAGAAACTTTAAGAAACCTAAATCAAAGCCACCAAATGATATATCCAATGCAGACTCAGACCCTGAAGAAGATGAAGAATAAGAGACAGTCTTATCATCTGAAGAAACTGAAGAAGAAGTAACTGTAGAATGTCATGGGATGTGGGATTTCATTTTGCCTAATTCTGATACAGAAAATGAACAAGAAGTTTTCCCTATAACTACCAGGAGTAAAGGTACTCTTGAACCTGTTCAATTAAATCAAAAGAAAAGGAACACGGGTACTCCTACAAAAGAGAAAACTCCCACAAAGAAGTCTCCAGCCCCACCTTCTCAAAATCAGCCATCAACGTCAAATCCACCTACAACAGCTAAAAAATTAGTGGTTACAAACTCCATGGACTACAACATTATTGAAGACATGAAAAAAACAAAGGCAAATATCACTATGTTTGAACTTACTAAACTCAAACATCAACAAAAGTTGTTGCTTAAAGAGTTAGATGCAGTACCATCTTCTCCTCTTCCTAATGCTGTATTGTCCAAAGTTGCTAATGAAACAAGTAAACCATCTCCAGGTAGAGTAGAAGCTACTGATGCTGTCTTAATCGGAGATAGATCAAATTCCCATACTCCTCATTTTATCTTAACCTACGAGATCTATAATAGAAATCTACACAACTGTTTGATTGACTCAGGGGCTTCCTCGAATATAATGCCAGCTTCAGTTTGTTCCAAACTGAACATTGAACCCCAAAAGTATGCAATTCATATTGTCCAGTTGGATAGAACTAAGGTCCAAGTTTTAGGAGAAATCAACTCAGTTACTATTAGGTTATCAACTGATCCAAGAGTGGTTCAGAGAATTGATATTTTAATCGCTGATATACCTGAATTCTATGGTTTGATTTTGAGTAGAGATTGGTCTGAGAAACTTCATGGTTATATTTCCACCGATTGGTCTCATATGTGGCTACCTTATAAAGGAAAGCCAAATCAAATAAAGATTGATCAAGAGAAGCATATGACTCATACTATTACTAAATTTGAACAAGAAAATCAACTAGAAGCATTCAACAACAACATTTTGGGTAATTACTCATCTGAATCATTCTTTGGCAATTTTACTGCTCAATCATCACCCTTCTCAGTTAATAATTTCACGTCTCAAATCTAAAATTTTTCTCAAACAGATACTACAAGGTGTGTTAAAATTGCTGAGGAAACTGTAAATAAAACTGTAGATAAAACTTTGTTTTGGTCTATATTTTGATGGGTCTAAATCTAATGAAGGTGCAGGAGCAGGATGTATTTTAGTAAGTCCTGAGGGAGAAAAGACCATGTTATCATGCAGATTAGAATTTGAATGCACAAATAATACCGTTGAATATGAAGCCTTGATTCAAGGATTTTTATAAAGCAAGTGGTCTTAAAGTCCAATATCTGAAAGTGTTCGGTGATTCTAAAATTGTTATAAGACAAGTCAGAAATATTATTCATTGCCTTTCTAGTCACCTTAAACACTATCAGTCCTTGGTACAAGACCTTATATTTCAATTTTTAGCATTCAATATTTCTCCCATCCCTAGATCCCAGAATGCAGCAGCAGATTTACTAGCTAATGTTGCTTCTAAGCTCCTTCCATCCGAAGATTACAGTCCCAATAGATTTTCAGTAGAGTTAATTTTTAGACCATCAATCCCTGATAATGTCACTAACTGGCGAGTGTTCAATAATGATGATGACATTTTAAATTTCTTAGCTTCTGACAAATACTATGATGATCAAATTATTGATGAAAGTGAGCATGATCTTCAAATGAAAGAAAAGCTTGAAGAAAACTCAATACCCAAACTAGTGGTCAAACTTGAAGATCTTTATGACATCAAGGATAGGTTTAAATAGGTTACTAATTCAAAGCTCCAAATTTCAACTTTGAGATTTGAATTGATAAACCTTGGTACTGAGGAGAATACAAAAAACATCAATTTGGGATTAGGACTTTCTTGAGAAGAAAGAATTGCATTCATTAGATTATTGCATAGATATAAAAATGTCTTCGCTTTTAAATATGATGATTTGAAAACATATGATACATCTATCATACAACATACAATTCCATTGCTTTCTGAGCAAAAACTAGTACAGTAGAAATTAAGGAAGATTCATCCTAACTTAGAAAGTCAAATAAAAGCTAAATTAAACAAACTCTTGAAAGCTAAGATAATTTTTCTTGTTAGACATTCAAATTGGGTGTCCAACATGGTTCCAGTAAGGAAGAAAAATGATGACATTAGAATTTGTATTGATTTTAGAAATCTTAACAAAGCAAGTCAAAAGGATAACTTCCCTCTACCAACAACGGAGCAAACTCTCCATTCAGTACGTGGTTCTGAATTGATGTCCTTCTTAGATGGTTTTTCAAGGTATAGCCAAATTTTGGTGCACCCTGATGACAGACTTAAGACTACTTTCAGAACTAAGTGGGGAACTTATGCTTACCAAAAAATGCCTTTCAGATTAATCAATGCTGGAGCCACATTCCAAAGAGCGATGGACATAGCATTCAAAGGTCTAATCAACAAATCAGTAGTTGTATATTTAGATGACATCACTTTGTTCTCTAAGAAAAGATCAACTCATTTGCATGATTTAAAACAAATCTTTGAACGTTGCAAAAGGTATGGCATTTCACTCAATCATAAGAAATCATTTTTCGCTCTTAACCAAGGTAAACTCTTGGGCTTCATTGTTTCAAAGCATGGCATTTATATTGATCCAAATAGAATCAAAGATATTTCTGATATTCCATTTCCTCATAATAATAAAAATCAATGCAATCATTTTTAGGTCAAATTAACTTTGTAAAAAGATTTGTTCCAGATTTTTCACAGATTGTTTTACCATTACAAACTATGATCAAGAAAAATTCAGTGTTTAAATGGGGGCCTGTAGAAAAAGAGGCATTTGATTCCATCAAACAATCAATCATAAATGCCCCTGCTTTAAGCACTCCTAATTTTTCAAATCATTTCATTTTATATACTCTTGCATCTGCTTTATCTTACACAGCGGTGCTGACACAAATCAATGATCAAAACCTGAAAGCACCAATTTCATTTTATAGTTCAAACCTTTAAGGTGCTGAACTTAATTACTCAGAAGTTGAAAAACACGCCTTTACTGTACATAAATCCATTAAACACTACATACCTTTTCTCTTAAAAGCTCACACAAAAGTTATAGTCCCTTTTTCAGCAGTAAGACAGTTACTAGTTCAAAGGGATGTGGGAGAAAAAAGAGCAAACTGGGTCACAACATTACAAGAATATGACTTGGAACTTAAACTAGCAAAGTTTGTCAAAGGCCAAGGTTTTTACAGGTTGTTGGCAGGAGCTTCTAATATTTAGGAACCTGAAGGTACAAACGATACTGAAGAAATCAATCAGATAAGTACCACTAATCCTGAATCCCAATATGCAGATTTGATATTCTATTTGAAAAATGGATATGCTCCTTCTAATCTTTCCTATAAAAACAAGCATGCCATAAGACTGAAAGCAAAAAACTCCATAATTGTAGATGATGTATTGTTTAGATAGAATTATGATTCAATTTTGTTAAGATGCTTAGAAAAACTCGAAGCGTAAAAGGTCTTGCAGGAGCTACATGATGGTCTGGCAGGAGGACATTTTGGAGCTGATACAACAGACCACAAAATCATTCATGCTGGGTATTACTGACCCACCTTGTTCAGAGATACTCATGAATATGTATGGAAATTCCAAATATGTCAGACTACCAGTGGAAAACAAAGGAAGCTAGCTTTCCCTTTGCAACCAATCAACATTGAGCAACCCTTTGAACAATGGGGATTGGATATCATTGGAGAAATCATTCCACATTCATCTAAACAACATAGGTCTATCCTTACAGCTACCGATTACTTTACTAAGTGGGTGGAAGAAATTCCTTTGAAGACAGCAAACTCTGAGGAAATCATTAAATTCGTAGATTAGTTTATCATTACCAGGCTTGGTGTCCCAAACGCTCTTATTTTTTATAATGCATCTTACTTCTCTGGTAATTCTATACTTGAATTTCCTATCAAAAGAGGATTCAAATTGAAATATTCTGAAAACTACTACCCTCGGGGTAATGGTTTAGCAGAATCTACCAATAAAAATCCTATCAAAATCATTAAGAGAACTATCGAGCAGAATCATAAAAACTGGCATAAGTCTTTGATATTTGCATTATGGGCTGACAAAATAACACAGAAGGCCTCAATAAGCACTTCTCCATTTAATCTAGTGTATGGAAAGGAAGTTGTCATACCAGCAAACTTAGTACTTCCATCACTAGCCTTGGTGCAGTTTATTGAAAAAAATCCCTCATCTTCTATTCAATTGAGACATGATCAATTCCTAAAAATAGAAGAAGAAAGGGAGAAAGCCTAAATTACACATGCAAAACATCAGCAGATTATTAAGTCTTCTTTTGATACAACTTCAACCGGATCAAAACATTTACAAACTGGTGATCTAGTTTTGAAGTGGGACAAAGCCCATGAGGATAAAGGAAAACACACTAAGTTTCAGAAAATGTGGCTTGGACCATTCCAAATCAACGAGAAAATAGGCCCTTCTACATTCATATTGCAAGATCTATCAGGAAAGAGACACTATCTTCCTATCAATGGCCTTATTCTGAAAAAAATTATTCAATTAAGGAGGTAAACCCTTCTCCCTTTGTAAATATTCAATTTTCAGTTGGATTTGTAAATAAAGTTGTGAACAGCCTTCCATTGGTCTTTACTATATAGAATAAGTTACTCAAAAGAAAATAGTTGTAATATTTATTTTTAAGAAATGGAAGCCTTGAAGAAAAAAGGAAATTCTAGGAAATTGGGTATAATTGGATTCTGAAAACCCCATTTTATTTTTGTGAAATCTTCTCAAAAATTAGAAATACTATAAATCATTCTAAAGTTTTAGAAGCCTAAAAATGGTTATCAATACAAAAACAGAGACTGATTCAATCTTAGCATCTTCAACTCTTTGAAATGTCATCTATGTTCTCTTAAGGAGAAAATTGTTCATCCCATCCATCAAAGTTTATAATTTCTCAGAGTGTAATTCTAAAATATATTTGATATAAAAGAGAAGAGGTCTTATTACAAGCCTACTTAACATGATCATAGGGAAATAGTTCAACTGACATTACTAACACTGCATACCAAAACAGGGTAATGGCTTATAATTATAAGACAAGGGCTCTCATCACGAGCTAGCTTGTTCAGTTAAATTACAACCAGTCAATGGCATTGTCAATAGCTGGCCACCAAACCAGGACAATGGCTTTTTATCTTACAAAACAAAGAAATAAGGAAAAAAAAAAATGCAATACAAAAAATTTGGAAACATATCTTTTGGATTCATTCTTTTTAATTATACTCTGAAATGGATGGAACAATGAATGATCAAATGGTTAAAAGGTAACCCTACCGAGACTATAGACGTTTGCTGGCAATAGTGGCTCTACCTATGACAGAGGAGTCATTATAAAATCTAAGTTGGAAAAGTCTTTTGTTTTATCATTATCAACCAATTAAGGTTTACTTAAAGCTTAGAATGTATTTAATTTTAAGATGAGAAAGAAATAGCAAAATAGTTATCATTATATTTTGAATTTATGATTATCTAGTTATATTAGATTTTCTCTATTAATTAAGGTTTTTAGATTAAGAAAGTTAAAGTATTATATTACTTTCTCAGAGATAATTGTTTCTCCCAGTGAATCGCCAATTGTTGTGCTATACAACAACCCCCCATTTCCAAAAAATCTTTACACAAAATTTTAATAAGAAATGGGTCCCTTTTAAATCAACTTATATAAGATTTGTGTGTCCACAAATAAAATTGGTATTAACCCATCATAAGAAAAAATCCTTATTAAAAGGCCTAATGTAAATGAATCATTTTTAGCCTTTTAAATAAAAAATAAAGTGTTCCTTTAAGTAAATATTATAAAACTTCTCTTTATTGCGATAAAGCGATCGGAGATCACATATTGCAATAACAAAGGAAACACACGCAAAAACAAACATCCAATCTCTCTGATCCGAAAAGGTAATCGCAATCGGGAAATCAAAGAAAGCAAATGCCAAGTGTAATAAAATAGAGCCCCTCAATTCCTCCGATGCGATAAACCATATCGCAATCGGAAAATCAAAAATGTCAAAAATAAACAAACACATGAATAAAGGCATGCTCAAAACCCCGATGCGATAAAGCAAATCGCAATCGGAAATCGGCGGATTCACATAACAAAGCAATAAAGCCCAAGCCAAGTCCCAACTGTGATATATTAATTAGGCGCGCATCTCGAAAATACATTTAAAATGGTTTGCATGCATTATATCACCTTTCGGTAATCGGAGATATTTAAAGTAAGTGTTAAAGCCTTTCCCTTTGACATTCCCGATCACCGATTTGTGATTTATCTTCGATCGCCAATCAAAGAAATCTAAGGCACGCTTGAAATAATCATTCGGCATATGAGCGACATGATGGGCATTTAAGATGTTATTTACCACAATTGACAGGTTAAACGGCTATTCAATAAAGAAGTTAAGGGTAGATCTTTTATTAAGATTTTATCCGTGGTAATCTTTAACTACATCTCATTATCACTTGCCAATCGATGTAACTCTTTTCATTATCATATTGGCTTGCAGCAACATTTCTCTGTATCACGATTTGCAACTGCTTGTATAGAATTCCTCCGAAACCAGAAATCTGAAGAAAGTGGGGAAGAAATCAAAGAAGTCTGCAACAGCAGCTCCTCCAGTCAAAGATCCTGGACCAAGCAAAAAAGGATTAATCTCAGATACGACGTGTCTTGGTCTAGGAAACACTAGCTGGGAGAGTATCTATAATCTGATTGAAGCAAAAGAGCCCGAAGAGTTATCAGAAGAGGCCACAGCTGATTCAACCAATAAGTCTGAAGGAACTCTTAAAGAATTGGCCTATTCCTTTCTTCACAGGATAGCAACGCGAGCTAAAATCCTGCCATATACTGATGTGGTGAGATGGGTGGTAGAGAAAATTCCAGTTTTGGACAGAACCTTTTGCACTACTGATGGGAGGATATTCGGCTCGTTTCAGCCTGAAGATATCAGGAAAATGTACCACTTACCTGAACCTGAGAAGCGATACAAAAAAGCGTTCCTAGAAGCGTTTGCAAAGGAGAATGACTTAAAGTCGGCCCTGAAAAAGTAGTGGAGGCATTTCCCTGAAAAGCACAAGCACGAGTCATCAGGTAAGTACTATGTCAACTCATTGGCTTCCCCTTACTGTTATGCCAGAGTTATGATGTGTAGAATGTGGGGGATACATGATTCTACTAAATTCACTATAGAAATGGTCCCTCTAATAGAGGCTGCAATCAATGGTTATGTGATAGATTGGGCAAATATTTTGTCAGATAAACTAGCCACAACAATTCTAGGGTACAGAACAAATGCACATCAAACTACTAGGACCACTCCCCCATTCTATTACAGTGCATACATTATGGATACTGTTTGTTTCAATTCTGAATTTCCCTTACTCGGATGGAGATGGACTCCTCAAGACCCTAAACCAATCCATATTTATCATGAGCAGTTATGGAAGTCTCATTACAAAAATCATTTGTATAAAATTTGCAACGGTTTTATTTTGCCTGTTTATTACTCTATTTTTAATAAGCCTGCTCCCAGGATATCTCAGGAAGCAGAGACAAACTTGACAGTAGTAGGTAGTTGGTTCGGGGAGGAAAAATTTACTTATATAACGATTTTTGGTAGCCTTACTAAACCCCATGTCCTTCCCCTGTATGTGCCTGATAAATTGTTAGCTCGGGAATTGGCTTATCAAATAACAGTAGATGGGACATCAAATACCCTTAGAAATTCTAATAAATAGGTATGGCCTATATTCCCTTTACAGTGCAGCGTTTTCACTCTTCATGATTACAAGCACGCAGAGAAGGAGACAGAAAATACAAATGCTGAAGCTTGCCACAATCCCTAACAGGCAATATGATCCAAGAAAGGTTGCATATAATGTTCTTGAACATGCCAAACTTGCCAAATTTCATCATGAAGAAGATGACTTCGATAATCTATTTGCCTCAACTAAATCGTTATTCCAAGTTAAAGGATTGGCTAGAACCAAATATTAAGATGAAGGGCTAGAAACTTTTAATAGGCTTAGAAAACAAAGGTTGCAAACTCTGCCTTTAGACCTATTAGCCACAGTCCCTACAGTTCAGCCATCCAGTCAAGCTGAACAAAGACTTACTAGTAAGACCCCTGATGTGGAAAAGGTCTCTGAGAAAGAAAAAGTGCCATAACAGGAACAAGAACAGGAAAAATATAGTCAACCCATGGATACAGATACCCACATTGATCCCAAACTACTTAAAGAATGGCAACAATTTGATTCAATCATAATCAATACTAAGAGCTTACAGGGATTTAGCACGCCTGAAGTAACAACTACTAAAAAGACAGCAACTAATACGGTTCCGACTGAAGGAACCAGCGGCCCACCCATGACTCAAAAGGATATAGAGATAATTCCAGAAAACCCATCCGATGAAATCGTTCTACATGTAGAAGAAATACCACCTTTGGATGTCTTCTACAGCCCTAATCATAACGCTGTAGTAAAGAGACAAAGGAAAAAGAGAAACCTTGATCAATCTTCTATTTTGCCTGCACAGATGGAAATAGCTAATGTGGTATGGAGAGAGGAAGTCAATCCTTCCAAAGACCTTACTAAACTCTCTCAATATGCCAGGGCATACTCAGTAGCTACTATGGATAAGGCATCGGAAGTCAACAATTTACTTAAAGAAAAGGATCAAACAATTGTTTCACTGGAGGCACAGGTATCTGAAAAGCAGCAAAGGGTAGAGCAGTTAGAACAGCAGTTGGCAGTACAACAACAATCAAACAACCATTTGAACGAGCAATTGCTCAAGGAAAAGCAGAGAATAGATCAAAATGCAGTTCAAAAGCAAAAGGAACTATCCCTAGCATTGGCCAAGCTAAAGACAATGAATGAACAGTTGAGAAAAACAAAAGATGAACAAATCGCTCAACTGTCACAACAAATAGAAAGGTTCAAAGGATTTCCTCAAGTAGGACAGTTCAAATCAGAAGCTCTCCAGATTAATAAGGCATTAACTAATTAATTGAACTTGCTATGTCATAATATTTCTCTTGCTCAACCCCTTTGTGAAATTTCTTCATCAATGGTTGATAAGTCTGTCGATGCAAGGAAAAAATTGGAGCAAGCTGATGAAACATTAACAAAGTTTCTTTCTTGGCAAGAAACCAAGGAAGGACAAGCTGCAAATCTGCCTCAAATTCTGGAATCACATAAGGAAATTTTGTTCCTAGAATGGCAATCTCAACTGATGAAAGCGAAGAGGGCAACTTCAAGATGCAGATCAACGACTGGTAATCTGATTGAATTAATTAATGATACTCTTTATTTGTCTAATTTAATTTCAGAATTCACTCCAAGGAAACTGCCATCAGTCAAAGCATTTGAGCAGACATGCAAACAGGAACTGGAAAAGAAGGAGAGATTGATCGCGGGCATCCAAAGTTTAACTTGGAACACCTTGTGGTTCTTCTTGGTTAAACCACATAGTCAAAAGGCAGTGATGAAATGTTTAATCAATGCAATCAGTTACATGATTCCTGAAATTAATGATGCCACGTATTCTGCCCAACTACATTCACGTATGAGTCACCCTCCAGAACTGCAACCAATGCTCGCCATATGCCAGCTCAAGCCAAAGGATAGTTAGCCGAAACAGTGAGTCACTCTTACTGACTGCAAGCATGCCTATTTCAGGAGAGATTTTCATGATTTGGTTATACCATCTCACAGCATTTTTATTTCATAGTTAGTTAGTTTAGAAATTATTTATAGACCCTTTCATTGTTTTGGAAAGGGTCCTCAATTTTTGTATTAAAACTTGGATCGGGAGTTGCACTAGTGTGCTTCTGATATATATTTTTTATGAAGACTGGACCTATATTTTGAATTTTAATGAAGAATAGTTTGATGAGATATGCACTATTGCTTTTTATTTGAGTATTTCTAAGTTGAAAGACGGAATCTGAATGCGATTGATATCGTAGGGGATTCAAATTACATATGGTACTATTATCTATGTCTTTGCTTCATTCTTTTATATGAATTAACGTTTATTCATTTTTGCTATCATTTGATATATGTATGTGTTTTAACAACACTCCTTTTACTTATCACTATTGAATGTTTAAGGGATGTTACTTTTTCATTCATATTTATGTCAATGGTATATAAAGAATAGTGTAATAATGTTTTAATTATTACTTTGTTCAACTACTTGAACAAAGTAATTATCATATGAATTAATGTTTTTGTTTACAATTGGATTCATCTATATGCCTACTTGTTAATAAGAATTATCAAAAGTTACACTAAAACAAAGATTTCCCGGGACAGATTAGTTGTTTATATTTTTGCATTTTAGAATAAATCATCCATCATTACCATTAGATAATACAAAATCAATCACTTATCCATCCTATTTACAAATCATTGGGAAACTGGTCCCATTATATCCAGTCGGAGCCACTACACCAAACGGAAAGGAAGTTGCCTTTAAGGTCCAGACTGGGTGGTTTTCCCCGATGTCGATGCAGCGATTTTCGAGGCATCAACAGACCCATTTCCACAAAACAATTCCACCTCTAGATGCCAAAGTCAAGCCTTCCTTCTTTCCAACAGATCCATCAAGACTAACAACTAGAAATGTTATAAGGCTAAACTTCCACAAATTCTAGCTCAGGAAAAAATCCTTTCTTTTAGACTTCGACCCTCCATGTAAGGACTCTGGACACCACATATCTCCACAATGTTATGATATTGTCCACTTTGGGCCTAAGCCCTCATGGATTTGCTTTTGGACTTACCCCAAAAGGCCTCATACCAATGGAGATATTTGTCCATCCTTATATACCCATGATCCTCCCCACTTCTAGTCAATGTGGGACTTTGGTCGTATACCCAACAAAGATTGCCCCAATGATGTTCAGGCCCCACTGTTGAAATGGTTTAGTCACTGAAATAGGGTGCAGTGGGGCTGCTAACCTTCATGTTCTATCGACGCATCGCTGACAAACTGGGCACTTGCAAGCATAACCATGTGCATCCTTGAATAATGTGGGTCAGTAGAAACCAGATCGCATGACTTTGTATTCAGTGTTATTTCTTGCGAAGGGAGCCCTAGCTAATCCGTCATGCATATCATGCAAGACCTTCTCTAAATCATGTGCCTCTAGGCACCTGAGCAAAATTTTGTTATTGTGGTTTATGTAAAACACTTCATGCACCAAATGATAATGTAATGCTTTAAGGTGAAGAACCCTCTTCTATCTCATGGATAAGTGTGAGGGTATGGTGTCATTGTGCACATATTCACACCAAGAATTTCTGCATGAAGGGGCTGGTGCTCACTCTACATCGTACATCTCAATTTCTTGCTCCCAACCAGCAAATTCTTATTCTTCCTCCTGTGCATGGACTGCTTCAGCTACGAGTCTAGAAAGACCATTACCCTTGACAGTGTGAACTAGCTTGCTGTCAAGATCATATTCTTGCAATCCTTTCATCTAGTTCACATGTATTTCACCTAGCTCTTGTTGTACAAGCAGTGATATGACTGTTGGGTGTGGCACAAAGACTATGCATTGGTTCTTTAGCATGTAGGGTCTAAAGTGTTTCACCACCTTTTATACTCTGTATACTAGCTTGTCGATGGCGAGATAGTTTAGTTCGGGTTCCTGCATGATTTCACTCATGAAGGAGATGGGACGTTTGTCATTCAGCTTATCCTTCTGAGTGAGTACTGCAACAAGGGAATTGTTGGCGGTGAAGGCGTATAACAAGAAATCCTTGTTAAAATCTGGGTTTTCATGTGCATGCACATTTGCTATAGCCTGCTTGATATGGGCGAATGCATTATTTTCCTTCTTACCCCAACTGTAGACTGCATCCTTCTTGATCATGTGTTGCATATGTTTCACTATCTGCATACAATCAGAGATGAACTTCCGGATGAAGTTTATATTTCCCAAGAAGGACTACATGGCTTTCTTGTTAGCTGGGTAACGAAACTATGTAATCATCCAAACTCAACCGAGATCAACCTTGATCCAACTTTTGGAAATGATGTGTTCAAGGAGGTTCCCCTCAGACATTACAAATACGATCTTGTTGGGATTCAAGGATATCCCATATTTTCGGCATTGCTCAAATATCTTCTTCAGATGACGTATCTGCTCTAATCATTTTCTAGAAAAGACATTCATGTCATCAAGGTACACCACTATGCTCTATTTGATAATTCCACATAAGGCGATGTCCATGGAGTGCTAAAAGGTTGCGCCAACATTCACAAGCCCAAGTGTCATTCTATTGTAGGTGAACGTATCCCACTTGGTACGGAAGGTAGTTTTTTGTCTATCAGGTTCTGCTACCAGAACCTAGTTGTATCCTAAAAAACCATTGAGCAAGGAAAACATTTCTACCCCAGATCTGTCTGTAAAATATGTCCCATTCACGGCACAGGGTAGTTGTCTTTGTCTGAGGCGTGGTTCAAGTTTTAGAAATCAACGCATAAGCGGATCTCCCCAAACTTTTGACATATAGGAACTAAGTTAGAAACCCATGTAGAATGACAAACTCTATAAATGATCCTTACATCCAACAACTTAGTCTGTTCTTTATGCGCGAGGGGTTAAATTGATGGATGTACTTTTCTCAACTTCTGCTGAAATGGATTGACCCCTTCTCTAATCAAAATCACATGTTGTATTATTCACATTTCGTATGTTTTCAGATCATTGTATATCCACGTGAACACGTCATGATATTGTTTGAACAAGTGGACAAAGGCTTGTCGCTACTGCAGTGTGTAACATGTACCAAGATTGACGAACTTCAGATATTTTTTTGTTCCCAGGTTGATCTGTTCGTACATCATGGTGGAACTATGGGTTTTTCTATTCCTTGGCCTTTGGAAGAAATTCTCCAAGTCATAGAGAATTTTGAGAGATACCACACCCTTGGGGACGACGTTTCCTTCCTTGTCATCAGTTGTGGCTTGCAAAGACTGCTCATGCTCATCTTCATCAATAGTTATGTCCTTGAAGACATCAACATTGGCCATGAAGTGAAGTATCTATTGATCATCGTAAAAAGACATAAATTAGTTATGTTATCAGGGATAAAAGGGCTATACAAAGTTTCAATAATAAACCTATCTATAAGTAGTGTCATCATAGCAGCTGCGTTAGCTAAGGCATCAACAGTTGCATTACGCATTCTTCGCACAACAATGATATTGAAAGCATGGAAGTTAGAGATTAGTTGCCATATCTCTTATTGATAAGTTTTGAGATGAGGTGACAAATTGTGTATGGTGTTGCGTACCTTTTGTACCACTATTTCTGAATCACCTACCACTTTGTGCAAGCCCAAAATGAGTGCTTCATATTCAGCAATGTTGTTCGTGCACTCGAACTCCAAGTAGCATGAGATAAATGGTTTCCAATGCTTTGGGTCTATCAAGACACACCTGGCTCCAAAGCCATCCTATGTCTTTGATCCATCAAAATACATGGTCCAAAACTCATCTATACATAGACTGCTTGATGTGCTAGTACTACTATTGTTACTGCTACTAGTGTTACAATTTACTATACATGTTTCATTTCCATTAGTTGAGCAAGGAAGGAGACCTAATTACATGTCTAGTGGGGTTGGGGATGACTGTGTGAGATAACACCCCAACTATGTTTCCAAGAGGCAGTTTCTGAACATGAGTTCCATGAAAGCCAATGGTTTGTTCTCACCATTGATGGGAGTGACATTATGTTTCATGTATCTCTCGGATAACACCCAGATATGATTTATTTTGTCGTGGTATGGAAGCCATAAGTGTGACCATTCTGTGGCGAAGTATCCATTCACCTTGGTGGACCAATCTCTGCTAAGCAGTAAGCCATATGCTTCTGGTATGTCCACAATGACAATGTTTTCCATTGGTGAAATCACCATCATGAGATAATCAGATGATCATATCCCGAAGTTCAAAAATGGTTGGTACACATGTTTGATCTAGCTCGATGATCTACAGATATGTCTTGCTCCATTTCGCATTGATCCTCTTGGAAATGAAGAGTGGCATGACATTAGATGATGCGCGAGATTCAACCAAACAGTTGTGAACATTGCAGTTAAAATTTTTAAATGAGATCAAGAATGGAGGGAAATCAGAGTTTTCTTCTTCCATCTAGAGTGCGTTGAGCATAGTTGTGAGTGAACCAAGAGATGTGCCTACTCCCTTGCTAGTAGAGGCTCCAATGTCTATGGATGTTTTCACCAATGCGCGCATCAGGATATCCCACTGGCCCTTGAGCTTAACTAAATCGAACAAAGAGATGCTTGCATGAGTTTTCTTCATATCTTCCACAATATTTTAATCAAGAGTGGGTAAACTCACTGAGGTATCCAGGGTTAGACTCATGTTTGTACTTTCCGACAGAGTGTTATGAAGTTTACTACTCATGGAAGTACTCTTGTTTGCAGTTGTCTTCCCTAGCTTACAGTGTGCTTTCTGCTTTAGGACATCTAGTGGATCAACCTTCCTCAACAGTTCAAGATTCTCTTGCATCTCCCCAACAATAGGGGGAGCCCCTTGAATTTTAAGATTGTATCAACCACATTGGTTTGGGGGTTGCTTCTCGGTGCTTGTTTTCTGTGTTACGCGAGACAATTAATACAAGTTGATCACCTGCCTAGTACCTAGTGCCACATCAGATGCAACAAATTCTTCGTCATCTTCATCTTCTGGTTGACACCGCACATTAGTTACCACATTTGTCAAACTTTTTCACACTAATTCTACAACTGTTTTCCATTCTGGACAAGTCCCTTTCAAGTGGCAGTCTTCATGGAATGAGAAAAACTTAGAGTTTGTGCACATTTCTGTCTTGAACACTGAGCTAGAGCTCTCTGTAGTTTTAGTTGGTAAGTTGTTTTTACTTGATGACAAGCTCTTCTTTCGTTGTATTCAAGGCCAGCTGCTAGCAAATGTCTTGACCATTCGTTTATTTAGCTCATCCACCTTTGTTGTTAATTTCTTGTCAAGATGAGTAAGGCCAAGAGGCCAAGAGGCAAAGGGTAGATCCTCCTGAAGAGGAAACTGTGGAAGACATCACTGAAAGCACAAGAGGAGAGAGGGCCATCAGCCAACAGACTTCTGCTAGCTCTCACAGACAAGAAAGTGAGGGGTAGCATGGAATGGAAGTCTCCTCCTCAAGGTCACAAGCCAAGAAACCATCAGACATCAAACAGTCATTCATGGAGATTAAGGCTCAAAATTAGTCACTAAGAATTCAGTTATATGAGCAGTTTCTTAAGATGACACCCTCCAAACAACATAGACTAATTCTAAGGACTCTGGACACCACATATCTCCACAATGGTATGATATTGTCCACTTTGGGCCTAAGCCCTCATGGATTTGCTTTTGGACTTACCCCAAAAGGCCTCATACCAATGGAGATATTTGTCCATCCTTATATACCCATGATCCTCCCCACTTCTAGTCAATGTGGGACTTTGGTCGTATACCCAACAAACATCCCCCCAAAAAGGACCACGACCCACCCCTCAAACAATTATCACTGAAATAGGGTGCAGTGGGGCTGCTAACCTTCATGTTCTATCGACGCATCGCTGACAAACTGGGCACTTGCAAGCATAACCATGTGCATCCTTGAATAATGTGGGTCAGTAGAAACCAGATCGCATGACTTTGTATTCAGTGTTATTTCTTGCGAAGGGAGCCCTAGCTAATCCGTCATGC
>APFE031627328.1:0-88002 GCA_000404065.3 Pinus taeda | reverse complement strand
GCGTTGGAAGCACATGCCTTACATGGAGCACCACCTGCCTCGAGAGCTTGCTCTATCCCAGGTCAACTCCTCTTCACCGTGTTGGGACCAGGACACGTCCATGAAGAATCCGGGGCACACCGCCTGTCTAACCGAGCTCATCCACGGATCCCATCGTGATATTACGAGGGCCCACCACCTTCGTTCAACATTCCGAGGATTCATCCACTTGGCTAACTTCAGGGCATGGCTCAGATACCACTTGTAAGGACTCTGGACACCACATATCTCCACAATGGTATGATATTGTCCACTTCGGGCCTAAGCCCTCATGGATTTGCTTTTGAACTTACCCCAAAAGGCCTCATACCAATGGAGACATTTGTCCATCCTCATATACCCATGATCCTCCCTATTTCTAGTCAATGTGGGACTTTGGTCGTATACCCAACACTAATGGCATTCTATGACATCAAGGAGCAGAAAATGATTTTAAGTCATTTCAAGCCCAAGGTTTAGCAGCCATAGTCTGCAGTTGATTACATAAGGACCAACCTAGAGGTCCTTGCCAAAGACATGCAGCCAATGGACCAAATAGAATTGCACAAACAAACAGGTGAAATGGTCTATGCTACACTCGCAGAGAAGGCAATGCTAGCCCACCAATTAAAAGAGTCATTGAGTAATACATTTACTCAATTGGATTTGGAGAAGATCTCTTCTCTAGCCAAAGACAACCGAATAAAGACTCTGGAAGAAATAATTGTTGAGCTGGGACATGATCCTAAGGATTCCAAGGGCATCAAAGCATTGATTAAAAAGAAGGAGGAAGATATTGATGCCCTTAGAAAGCAATTGAAGCTGCCTATCACCATGCATCCCCAAACAACAGAATTAGCACAAGAAAAAGCAGAAGAGGATGTCATGGATTTATTGATGAGAATGAACCAAAGGCTAATGAAGACAGAGCAAGAGTTGGAGAAAGAATTCCAAACTAAGCAGGGAGAGTCGACCTCCCAGCCACTCGAAACAACTCCAACAATTGTCTCTACTCCCCCCACAGACACAAAAGCAAACCCTCCCACTGAGCCAACATCAACAACAGGTACAACAACTATAGATGCTACAGTGGCAACAACAACAGAGCCTGAGACTAGCATGAGGATGGAAGAAATGATGAAGGCAGTGAAAGAGCTAGAAGCTCAAATGTCAGAGCTCAAAGAGACAAAAGAAAGACTAGCCAAGCTAGAAGTGAGCTATGACAAATCAAAAATAACAGTGGTAGAGAAGACTAGAGAGGTGAAGGCCCTAGAGAACAAGGTGAAATCATTGGAAAAGGATATCACCTTGCATAAACCTCTGGCAGACATTAAAATGATTTTGTGGACCAAGGTTGGCCAGTCCATTACTGACCAATGGCGATCAATTCAGACGATATATGAACAAATTGAATTAATAGAAAGGGCACAAGAGAAAATGCAAAGGGCCATGGCATCATTAGGAAATATGCCTGAGCAAGCCAATAGGCTCATCCATTTTTCGAATACCAATACTAAGGAACAATTAGCAGCTTTGGAGATCATTGACAGGACAGGCACCATTTTGACTATAAAGAAGGTGCTAACAATGAGAAATTTTATACAGACTTTGGAAAAAAGTGTCAAGAGATGCAGATGGATATTAATGCCTTCACATAGAAATTCACAAACTTGCAGCAAAAGGGTCTACCCAGTTTAGCAACAAGCAATCAAAAAATGTTATCACATCAATAGTATGATCATCGGGTGAACATGTATGTAACAAATCAGATCACTGCATCATCGAGCAGCTCAGAAGACATAAGACCTCCTTCCAGAAAGAGCTTGTATGACAAATTGGAGAATTTGTTTTTTCATATAACATGGAATAAATCATCTTTTTGAAGTCAAGCCTAATTTTTACAAGTATACTGATGCTGATGAAATACTTGTAAAAATACAAAGACATCGGTTGCCTACAGAACAATGGTGGCAAAGTATGCTGGAAGTTTCACCTAAGTAAATTTGGATCTTTCTGCCTATGTACACCTGGTCAAAGGGCAAGACACGTGGAAGATATGAAGGAAGGATATCAAGCGAGGATCAGGACACATCGAAGATGAATCAAGAGCAGGTGAACAGATTAGGACAACAACGCAGGAAAGTAAATCAAGGAATAACTACCAGCCGAATTCCTGGGTGAAAAGTCTAAAATATCTTGTCAGTTAAAGCAGCCAGCACAACCACAATAACTCCTACCTTTATTTCTGCATTTATTTCTCTAACAATGTAGCTGAAGGAAGTTATTTCTCCTTATCTTATCCTCAATATATTTTCTAAACTCTCTTTTTATATAAATACCCCCCAAAGAATGTATTCGGGGTTGGTGATTCTCCTATTGAACTGCACTGTAACTTAGATATTTATTAATACAAAGGGCATTGAGATGCATTGCTGCTGGACTTTCTGAATGTCGATGTGATGATTCTGGACTTTGCCATAGAATTCCTGTGTCTTTCTTTGGCTCAATAAGTTATTCTAACTGTGTTTTTGTGTTTTCTATGTTTGCAAATCTCATATGTGTTTCATAATCTTAACAACAGGGAAAAAGAATAGCCTAGAACTTGTTTAAATACACTTTGTGTTCAATTCCTGCTGTTATTTATGTTTTCTTCACAATTAGCATAAATAGAAATTCTTAAATGCTTTTGTTTCTACTAATTCCTTCATTCTGAAAATTGTCAAGGAATTCTTCACTGCCCCTTGAAAATATTCAAGCACCTTCCCTCGGCCACCATGATAAAGGATTCTTGACTGCGCTTTATCCCCTGGCTTACATCCCATCAATCACTAGCTTTCAATATTGTTCCAAAACTGATTATCTTGCTCTGTAGTATTTCCCATCATCACAAAAACACACTCAGCAGTCCACCTTCATAGACTCCATTGCCCAATGGAATAAACTCTTTCAAACTTGCATCCTACCTCTATTTGAAATCAACATCCAAACACATTTAAAACAAACCTCTACACATCATAACTAGCATAAAAACTTCAAATAAGCAAAGTTAAATCATATAGAGAGACCCCTCTCTGGATGCAGTTTGGCTAGAAATTGCATCTACAAGATTGGCTAGTGGTTACCTCAGCAATATTCCCTTTTCTCACAAGTTTTGGGGAACAACCTGAGTGATAACATCATTGGCGACTCCGTTGGGGAGCTAAATGAATGTCTGTTACTACTGTCTAAATCTCTAAAGCTACTTCAGTCCAACTCCAGTTTAGCCTTAGATTCTAAACAGTTGTCGCAAAGATTTGTTTGGCCATCCTTGTTTCAAATCTCCCTGAAGGAAAGCCCCAATCCTCTTACATTTTAGTAGCTTCCTTCAAAATATTGTTGAAACTTGTATCCTACAAATATTCCCAGAAAATACCTAAACATATTTAGAAGCTGGCTCCAAAGAAGGAAACTCGATACACAAGGTCAAACCTGGACCCAAATCCTCCAGCTATTTTTGACAATCCAAATTTGATTGCTAAGAGCCTTAGGAAATCAGAAAATCAAGAGAGTTTTGCTGATTCAAATCTTGAACCATCCCAGCAGAAACCCATTCAAATCAAACCTCCTGTAGTAAATTCTCAAACTCTTCTTCCTATTGTTGTAGCTTCTTCCAGTTCACCTTTATTACTCCAAAATCTCTTTTCCATCCATCCATCCACAACACTTATCTCAACTCCTATCCCTATGCTTCCAGTTGTCCTGTTTTTCCCTGCTAACATGGCAAATAGATATGCTCCCCTACAGTTGCCTACCAATCTAGGGGCTATGCCACAAGATTACCAAGGCAAAATTACCTACTTTGATAGTACAGGCACTTACACTGCTCAACAACATACCAAGAGAATGATAGATTATTTTGAAAACTATGAGATTGATGATCATGATGTTAGGATGAAAATTTTTGTCCAAATCTTAACTGGTGATGTAAGGGCATGGTTTAGGTCACTCCCTGCAAACACAGTTGCTAATAAAAATGCCCTTTATCCAACTTTCCTAAACAGGTGGGAGAAGAAAAAGGACCCTTTACACATCTAAACAGAATATGAGAACTTGAAAAGAGGCCCACAAGAAAGTGTCCAAGATTATTGTGCCAGATTCAACAATACATACCTTGCTATCCTAATAAACCTTAGACCACCACCAGACTTAGCATTGATCAAATTCCCTGATGGTTTTGACTCAGACATGGCTTACCAGCTCAGGGAGAGAGCTCCTCCTAGCCTTGAAGATATGCAGAGTATAGCTGTGAGTGTTGAAGCTAATCTAATTTCCAAACGAAATCGAGCTAGGACTGAAAGAAGAACAACTTTCAAAGAGAAACCCTCTACCTTTGAATAGAAACTTGATGCAATTATTAAAGGCATGGACAGGTTGGGAGACAGAGTGGAAACTATTGAGAGGAAATCTTCATGGGACATCCAACCAAACAACAATGCAAGAAATCCAAACTTTAGAAAAAATCAAAACCCCAATGTAGGAAAAGTTGGTCCAAACCAAAACATAAGGCCTCCCTTCCAAGAAAACTATGCAGAAGCTTTCAAATCTAGTGAACCAACAGAGGACCCCCACATTAATCTAATGGGTCTCAACAGTGGCCAACAGATTTTCCTAACTCAAGAAGATCAAGAGGCTCATACTCTTAGTCAGTGTCAAATGAAATCTAGGGAATCCTTTGATTTTAAGCAAGGGTACGAAACAACTGTGTATGAAGTCCACAAGCAATACAACTTGATAAGTAGGAGAATAGACATCCTTGATGATCCCAAGCACAAGACAATCAAGCAACCTACCAAAACTAAACTCAAGGACTCTCATGTACCAATCATCCCTAAATCCACTTCCAATCCAAATAGTCCAACAGTTGAAGATGTTTCAAACAAAGATAAATCAAAACAACACCCTACATTTGTCTCTCCACTCAGAGAAGTTGTAGAAGAACCTTTGGAAGATGGTGAGCAAGCAACCCTAGTTCATCATAATATTCCAGAAAAATAGGCAGTTGTTGAAAACTCAGTTCAAAGACACAACCTTGTTGCCCAAAATATCAAAACACAAACAGAAAAACCCTTTAATATGGAGGCTGAAATAAGTAAGTTAAAAGTGTCCATCCCATTATCTGAATTGGCCAAGCATGAAGTTTTTAGGGAACAAATCCACAGATCATTATAAATTTCAGAAAACAAAGATTCAGTGAACATCCTTGATGATCAACCAGAACTTATATTTGGCCCTGAAGCAAATGGTAAAACTGTAGATGGAGGTGTCCCTCCCTTTTATGTAATTTTAAACATTCATGACAAGGTGTTTCACAATGCAATGTTTGATTAAGGAGCTTCACATAATTTGATGCCCAAATCTGTCATGGAAAAGTTGGACCTAGATATCACAAGGCCAAACAAAGACTTGTTTTCCTTTGATTCCAGTCAGGTATGGTGTCTAGGCTTAATCAAGGATCTATGTGTGTCATTAGTCCAATATCCAGCCAAGACAATTCTCATGGATGTGGTGGTAGCTGATATTCCACCCAAGTATGGAATGTTGTTATCCAAATCCTGGGGTGCCAAGCTACAAGGGTCTTTGCAATTAGACATGTCTTATGCCACTATCTTAGTCTTCGGCCAACCTAAAAGGATATACTAAGAAACTTTGATGAAGTATGTGGTAAGTAGTCAAGAAAAACCCCAAAAATTTCCCATTTATTCTATACATTTAGACATGGATTCTTTTATCTTATACAACACTAAGGTTCAAACCCAAACTGATGCAAAAATGATGACTTTAAGTCAAGATGAATTCCTAGACAAAGAATCCACAATTCAGATTCAAGAAATCTTGGAAAACAATAAATTAACAGTGTTACATAAAGAATCCTATGAGACTGTAAATCCAACTATCCCTGCTAAGCAAATGGAAAAAGCTCCTAATACCAGTTCAAATCAAGAAAACCTATGGTATCTAGAGTTTGATGGATCTGTTAATAAGCTAGGAGTAGGGGCAGGGGTTTGGATACACAATGTGAAGGATGACCATGCTAAGGGACATCCATTTAGAATGAATTTAAGGTGCAATAACAACATGGTCGAGTATGGAGCCCTCCTCTTAGGGCTCAAAGTGATAAAAAACTTAGGTGCAGCTCGGATATCAATTTTGGGAGACTCTGACCTCATCATTCAACAAATAAAGGGTAACTTCATTACAAATGATCTTAGGTTGAGGTCATATAGAGCTGCTACAATGGAAATTCTCATCACCTTTCTTGAAACCCAACTGACCAAGATTCCAAGGAATAAAAATCTGCATGCCCATAGTCTAGCAACTTTTGCAAGCACTTGTAAATTTTCATTCAAGCCTAATCACCTATTCACTGGTGAAATAAAACATAGACCTACAGTGCCAGATAATGTCAAAAACTGGCAGGTGTTTGAAAATGACACAAAAATCAATAATTTCCTAACTTTGAAAGAAGAGTTCTCAAGCACAAAAATGGATACCAATACTATAGAAGAAAGCAATCAAATAGACAAAGTGGAAACACATATCTCTGCTAAAATAGCAAACCAACTTCTACATCCCACCAAGTTCACTAAAATAGATTTACAGCAACTTCATGAAAAAGAAGGTGAGGATGCAATTGCAGCAGAGTGTGAAGTCATTGAGCTAAAGGATAACTTTCTACCTACAGGCCTCACTCCTTTAGAGGACATTTTTGACTCAAATGACATCTCTAGGAAACCTAAAATGCAGCCATTAAACGCAGAAATTGAGGACTGTAATCTAGGAACTGCAGAAAATCCCAAAATGATAAAATTGTCCAAAGCTCTACCTCCAGACCAAAAACTCAAGTATATTGAATTATTCAAAGAATTTCAAGATTTCTTTGCATGGAGTTATGAGGACTTAAAGTCTTATGATACTGCAGCAATCCAACACACAATACCTCTCAAAGAAAACCAAAAACCTTTCAAATAGAAACTCAAGAGGGTCAACCCTATGCTGCTCCCTTTGATTGAGAAAGAGGTTAAGAGAATGTATGACGCTAGAATTATAGCTCCAATCAAATTCTTAGAATGGGTTTCAAATTTAGTGCCCACTAGAAAGAAGACAAGGGAGATAAGGTTATGTGTTGATTTGAGAAATTTGAACAAAGTCTCTCTAAAGGATAATTACCCTTTGCCCAAAATGGATCACATCCTGCAAAGGGTAGTGGGTTTTTCAAGGATATCACTGTTAGATGGATTCTCAGGCTTCAATCAAATCCTAATGCACCCTGATGACCGAGACAAAACTGCTTTCACAACCCCTTGGGGAACATTCAAATATGTGAAAATGCCTTTTGGACTCAAGAATGTAGGAGAAACTTTTCAAAGAGCCATGGATATTGCTTTTGCTAAAGAAATCCATGACATTTTAGTCATTTACCTAGATGACCTTACAGCTTTCTCCAAATCAGATCAAGAGCACCTATATCATCTAAGGCAAGTATTCTTAATTTGTAGAAAATATGGTATATCATTAAATCCAAAGAAATCATTGTTTGGCCTAGAAGAAGCAAAATTATTGGGCCATATCATCTCTAAAGAAGGCATTAGAATTGATCCAGACTGAATACAAGCCATCCTACAAGTCCCTCATCCCAGAAACATAAAAGAACTACAAGCCTTTTTGGGAAAGATCAACTTTCTAAGAAGATTCATACCAAACTTGGTTGAGCTAATAAGATTGCTGAACAACATGGTCAAAAAAGACTCCAAGGTTAAGTGGACAATAGAAGCTAAGCAAGACTTTGAAGAAATAAAAAAAGCTCTGACTCAAACACCAGTTCTCACAAGCCCCAATTTTGACAAAGACTTTATCATATTTTCATTTGCATCACAACATACAATTGTTGTTGTCTTGCTTCAAAAAGATGACTAAGGATGTGAAAAAAATGTAGCATTCTTCAGCAAAGCCCTTAGAGATGCTCCACTTAAATATCAAATCATGGAGAAACAAGCATATTCCCTTGTAAAGGCCATCAAGGACTTTAGAGTTTACATCTTGTACTCTCATGTGATTGCCTATGTGCCCAACACTGTTGTTAAAGACATCATGACCCAAGAAGGCATTGAAGGAAAAAGGGGAAAATGGATAGCTACCATACTGGAATATGACATTGAAATTAAACCAACAAAACTGATAAAAGGACAAGGACTAGCTAAACTCATGACTGAAACTAACTTTCAAGACCTTGACATAAATCAACTAGATAATGAGCAGGAGATGGAAACTCCACAGATCAATCAAGCCTTTTTACAATCACCCTGGTATGCTGACATATCTTTTGTATTATTAAACCAGCAAGCTCCTCCAGGATTATCCAGAACTAAGAAAGTATTTTTGAAAATGAAAGATTCCAAGTTCTGCATTTTAGATCATGTTCTCTTTTGGAAAAACCATGAAGGTGTTTTATTAAATTGTCTAATCAAAGAAGAAACTGACAAAGAACTTAAAGAATTTCATGCAGGGGATTGTGGTGGACATTTGTATTGGAAATCAACTATTGATAAAATCCTAAGGGTTGGATTTTATTGGGCCACCCTATTTGCTGATGTGAAAAAATATGTAACTTCTTGCCACAAATGCCAAATTTTTGAAGGCAAGAAAAAGTTGTTTCCTCTACCCCTCAAGCCCATTTCCACTGAGAAACCATTTCAACAATGTGGTTTGGACTTCATTGGGGAAATACACCCTTCATCCTCTAGCCAACACAGGTGGATTTTAACTGCTACAGACTACTTTACCAAGTGGATAGAGGCCATCCATTGCAGGCAATCCAATGACTCAGTAATCATTCAATTCCTTGAGACCAACATCTTGTCTAGGTTTGGCTTCCCAGAGAAAATTATTACAGACAATGCTGCTGCCTTTAAGTCTAAGAAAATGATTAATTTCTGTCATAAATACGACATTACCTTGGGCCATTCCACAGCCTATTACCCTCAAGGTAATGGCCTAGCTGAATCCTCCAACAAGAACTTGATCAACATCATTAAGAAAGTCTTGGAGGAGAACAAGAAAAACTGGTATAAAAAGCTTGTGAATGCCCTATGGGCAGATAGATTTACCACCAAGAGATCTATTGGGACCAGTCCCTATCAATTGGTTTATGGAATGGAGGCAGTATTCCCTTCTTCTTTGGGAGTCCCAGTGGTAAAGCTACTACAAGAGATACAAGAAGAACCTAATGATATTCAGAGAAGGATCAATCAAACTATTCACTTGCAGCAGACAAGAGAAGAGGTCTATTACAGAGCTCAAGTTCTACAAGAAAAGCTCAAAAGGATATTTGAAAAAAGAACCAAAGTAGAGGACTTTTTCATCGGGGATAAAGTTTTAAAGTGGGATTCCAGAAGAGAAGATAGAGGAAAACATGGAAAATTTGATTTCCTATGGAGAGGACCATTTATCATTCAGACTGTACAAGGAAACAACACCTACTTTTTGAAAAGTCTAGATGGTACAGAGGCAGATGAGGGACCAGTCAATGGCAGAATGTTGAAGCATTACTGTGATCCACCTTGTTAAAAATACCAAAACTTTAATTTGTACATAGTAGTGTTTACTTTCTGCAGTTTATTACATCAATAGGATAAGGAATAATTTACAACAAATTTTGATGAGAATGCAAGGAATTGTGTCACCATTGGGTACTACATTTTAAATCTATCAGAAGAAGCTAAAGAAACAGACTTGGGAAGCTGTGAGAACGATGAGAAATAATCAAATAGAGTACCCAAAACAGGGCTGCAATTTTTAGAATGAGTTCATGAGAAATATAGGCATTGCAGAGGAGCCATTTTGTGAACAAAAAAGGAGAAATCTTAGAATACAGCAAAGAAATAAATATAAGGCCATCTGACCTGTTGTTCTTGACTTTTCATTAGGAAAAGCCATCCCCAAGTGGAGCCACTGTTAGCTTCCTATACCAATAGGTTTCATTTTTCATGATTGACTGGAGAAGTGCCAAATATGTTCATCCTTCTCATGCTGCAAATGTTCCATATTTTGAAGAATTTCACTATGTATAGGTGGTTGACTCCTGTAACAATTGATGAATAGCCATATAGTCTAATCCTGGCTAGATCATGTTTGAATTTACATGTCTTAGACTAGAGAATAAAGGTCTTCACAAACAGTTTAAGCTTGGCAGACAAGTAGCTAGGCAAAGAAGAAAAGGGTCTCAACAGCTTAATCTGAGCCCTGGAAGGAATAAGGGTAGACTTAGATAGAAGGGAAACTAAAAGAAAAGAGAAGAATCAAGGGTTGCCAATTCAAGTGCACCCAATAAAAATGAAGAGAAAATGTTAGCTATACTAGGTTGGGTAGGCAGTTTTGATGGTATAGAAGCATGGTTTGTGGGCAATTTGCTCCTTGGGAACAAGTTGCCATCTCACAAAATCATAAGGTACCATGGCAAGATGGCTACAAAACAAATGAAGCATGACTAATTCCCCTCCCCATTTTCCCAAGAAACACTTACTAACATTCCCCCTAAGGGAAATGAGATCTACTCATTACCTTTAAGTTTACTTCATCCCAGAGAAAACTAAGTGAAAATGTGTTTTCACCTGGGCAAAAAAAGCCACATTTCTTGTGTAAAAAGTCGTTATTCCAATTTGCCAAAGTTTCCTAAACCTCGCCACTTCTCATCCTTTCATTCCCCCCCTTGCCTAAGTTTTCACTCTATAAAACTTAGTCTAAACCATACAAACCCATCCCACATAATCATATTAACCTACTAACCTTATTATATAACTCCTATGTATATTCTCCTCCCTTACTATGTATAAAAACACAAAAATCCCTAAAAAATCTAATATCCCGACCCTTGGCTAACTATAGCCATATTTTAAATTTTTCTAGGGAGTCATTGGTCGACCAGGGGCCAATAATAACCCTCCACGTGCCCATCGAGACTTGTTTGGCCTCTGGCTAAATAAAATAGCCGAAACCCGCATTTTTCCCCCAAAAACCCACTTTTCCAAAGTTCGAAAATACATCAAAAACATTACAAATCGCAAAAAATTAAAGCGGGTCCCCCGCTGCTAACTTACCGCCACCTCCATCACCCACAAACCGTCCGATCGGCGCTGCCATATCTGACGGTGGTTGGTGATTTCAGAAGCCCCAACCTATCGAATGATAGCGTCCGGGGGATGGGCGATATTTCTGCCATACCGAGGACGCGCGTCAAGCACTCGGTGTGTTCGGAGCCCCCTCCCCCAAAACCACTTCCCCACAAAAGCGGTGCGGCGAATACCACTTACCACCCGCCCGCCTCCCTGCTAATGTCATGCCCATATCACCTGATGACGTCACCCGCCATGTCACCACCATGTCATATGCCACGTCACCTGCTATGTCAGCATCCGTACCCCGCTACACGACAAAATCACATCATGCTGACATCATCCGAAAAAAATGCCCCTAACATGCCAAAGTCAAATTTTCGGATAAAATGGGTGAAAACGTTTGTTTTTACCACTTACCTTAGTTTTCTCCAAGTGACCTATGCATGCAAAATTACGTGCAAAACACTATTTTCGACCATTCAAGTCCGTCAACGAGCAAGTTTATTACACAACTCGGCCCCTCGGCTCACCTGGTCACCTGTAAATTAGCCATTCCGTAGAGAAAACAGGTATTTACGACAGTTTGCCCCCGACCCTATTTTTCATTGCTTTTCTCTGTAAAATTGGCCACGGAACCTATAAATTTGAAAATAAGAACACTGTGTTGCTGCCTAAAAATCCCCCATAAGCTTCTAGGCTGCCAAATTCACCATAAATCCACACAGTGAGCTAAAATTGAGCTCGTTCGGCCCTGTAAACGCTCCAAGAAACCACCAAAGCTATATTTTTCCCACAATTGTAGCCCATTGTGCCAAAAAATTCCATAGCTCCTGTTTCTCCAGCTAACTTCAATGCACAGAGCTAAATTGAAGCCAACAAACCAGTTCCAACTGTGAAAATCCCGGAGAAATCCACAGAGCCATTGTTTTTCCCATTTTGCCTACACAAAGTCAAAAGTTCCAATTTTAAAAGCAACAGAGCTTAGCCATGGAAGTTCCAATGGCCTTAAACATCACACCCCTCAATGCACCCCACAAAGAGTTGGAACATTTGCCCTTGGCTGATAGAGATTATCTAATCCAAGACCTAGTAGGCTACCAAAACCATCTTCAAGTAGTCTGTGAGCTCAGAAATAGTTACTTAAATCAAGATGTTGTTTATGGCATTTGGGAATCAAATCTACCCAGATACTACCTCCCCTCTGTGAATATATTCCCTGAGATCATTCACCTCTGTTATGAGAACTATGAGCCAACAAACAGGGCAGTTAAGAGTCCATCTGGGACTACTCTTTTTTATATCACTCTTGACTCTATAAATCAGATGCTGAACTTCAAACCAACCCACCTCCAGTTTCCTCTTACCATGAAGTACTTGTTGGATGAAGGTCCCAAACTCTCTAGCTCAGAGATAACCAGAATTTCCAAAGTGTTCATGACAGTAGATAGCCAGCCTAAGGAGACGCCTCCTTTTCACTATGCCTGTTTCACTGAAATGGGTAGATTAGTGGTTGATATGATATCTTTTGTATAGGGGTTCAAGACAAGTGAGCATATTGATGAAACCATACTGGTTATGGTGTCTATCTTTACCCCAGGGCAGCCCCCTGCTGTCAAATACAACTATGCCAAGTTTATTGCCAACAAGATACATGACCAATTGTTGAGGCTAGATAGGGAGGGAATCTTCAAATATTCTTCCTATATCTATCATCTATTTTTATATTACCAACCAGATATCTTCCAATTCCCCATTAGAAAATTGGACCATAAAGGGGAAAGGAGGTCTGTGATTTTTTGGACCCCAATCTTTCATGATGTCCGCAGCTCTCCCTACTCTTATTGTGAGTTTGTTGATTTATTTGTAGACCTAGTCTCTTCTCTCTTGATGAGAACTCCTCCTCCCAGACTGACACATGATATGCAAAAAATAATACAGCTCTCCAAAAACTATAAAATAGGTGACTGGTACTTTTATCAAAATCAAACTATTCTGAGGATATATGGCTGTGAGCTATGCCCCTACAGGCTGCCTAGATATGTGCCAATGAGACTGTTTGACCTGGAATATTTCAGGCAATTAGCACAAATAAACAAGCCCGATTGAAACTCAGAGACCAGTTAGGCCCCTTTGTTATGAACAAGAAAGAGGGATGGAAGGATGCTGATGAACTATTGGGACAAACATTCAGACTCAAGACAAGCTTTTGGTGGGTACCCTATACCCATATGGCCTTATCAATGCAAGAAGGGTAAAATATAGGCTGGCACCCTATGAACACTGTAGCATCCCTGACATAGAAAAGTATGCCAACCAAGATGAGTGGTTGGAGGGCACACTAGTTGAAGAGTTAACTGAGGAAGAAAAATGGAACAAACCATGAAAGATTTGGAAAAAACTCTTGACTTGGATTATTTTGGGCAGGTGTCTTTCAAAAAGCCATAGCAAACCAGAGAAAGCTCATCAACTGCCACAACTACACAACAGGTTGCCCAGGAAATGACTACACCAACAACAGGGACAACAAAGGGAAAGGAGTTGATAGTTGCAGAACAAGAAACCATGGAGGAACAACCTACTACCTCAAAGGAACACATTCAAGGGCAAGCCCCTTCATTACAGACACAAGCACCAGAGGTACCAACACTATAGACTCCTCTTCTTGAGGAGAGAAGTAAGAAAAGGGACTGAGAAGAGACCACACCTGCAAGTGGGTCAACAGGGCAGAAAGAGGCTAAGAGGAAAAGGGTAGATCCTCCTGAAGAGGACACTGTGGAACACATAACTGAAATCACAAGAGGAGAGAAGGCCATCAACCAACAGACTTCTGCTAGCTCTCACGGACAAGAAAGGGAGGGGAAACATGGAATGGAAGTCTCCTCCTCGAGATCACAAGCCAAGAAACCATCAGACATCAAATAGTCATTCATGGAGATTAAGGCTCAAAATGAGTCACTAAGAATTCAGTTATATGATTAGTTTCTTAACATGACACCCTCCAAATAGCATAGGCTAATGGCAGCCTATGACATCAAGGAGGAGAAAATGATTTTAAGTCATTTCAAGCCCAAGGTTCAGCAGCCACAGTCTGCAGCTGATTACATAAGGACCAATATAGAGGTCCTTTCCAAAGACATACACCCAATGGACCAAATAGAATTGCACAAACAAAAGAGTGAAATGGTCTATGCTACACTCGCAGACAAGGCAATGCTGGCCCACCAATTAAAAGAGTCATTGAGTAATACATCTGCTCAATTGGACTTGGAGAAGATATTTTCTCTAGCCAAAGACAACCGAATAAAGACTCTGGAAGAAATAATTGTTGAGTTGGGACATGATCCCAAGGATCCCAAGGGCATCAAAGCATTGATCAAAAAGAAGGAGGAAGATATTTCTGCCCTTAGAAAGCAATTGAAGCTACCTCTCACAATGCATCCCCAAAGAACAGAATTAGCACAAGAAAAAGTAGAAGAGGATGTCATGGATTTATTGATGAGAATGAACCAAAGGCTAATGTAGACAGAGAAAGAGTTGGATAAAGCATTGCGAACTAAGTAGGGAGAGTCGACCTCCCAGCCACCCGAAACAACTCCAACAATTGTCTTTGCTCCCCCCACAGACACAACAAAAAACCCTCCCACTGAGCCAGCAGCAACAACAGGTACAGAAACTATAGATGCTACAGCAGCAACAACAACAGAGCCTGAGACTAGCATGAGGATGGAAGAAATGATGAAGGCAGTGAAAGAGCTAGAAGCTCAAATGTCAGAGCTCAAAGAGACAAAAGAAAGACTAGCCAAGCTAGAAGTGAGCTATGACAAATAAAAAATAACAGTGGCAGAGGAGACCAGAGAGGTGAAGGACCTGGAGAACAAGGTGAAATCACTGGAAAAGGATCTCACCTTGCATAAACCTCTGGCAGACATTAAAATGATTTTGTGGACCAAGATTGGCCAGTCCATTACTGACCAATGGTGATCAATTCAGACAATATATGAACAAATTGAATTAATAGAAAGGGCTCAAGAGTAAATGCAAAGGGCCAGGGCATCGTTAGGAAATATGCCTGAGCAGGCCAATAGGCTCATCCATTTTTTGAATACCAATACTAAGGAACAATTAGTAGCTTTGGAGATCACTGACAGGAAAGGCACCATTTTGACAATAAAGAAGGTGCTAACAATGAGAAATTTTATACAGACTTTGGAAAGAAAGTGTCAAGAGATGCAAATGGATATTAATGCCTTCACAAACTTGCAGCAAAAGGGTCTACCCAGCTTAGTAACAAGCAATCAAAAACTGTTATCACATCAACAGTATGCTCATCAGGTGAACATGTATGTAAAAAATCAGATCACTGCATCATCCAGCAGCTCAGAAGACACAGGACCTCCTTCCAGACAGAGCTTGTATGACAAATTGGAGAATTTGTTTTTTATAGAACATGAAATAAATCATCTTTTTTAATTTAAGCCTAATTTTTATAGGTGTACTGATGTTGATGAAATACTTGTAAAAATACAAAGACATTAGTTTCCTACAGAACAGTGGTGGCAAAGTATGCTGGAAGTTTTGCCTAAGTAAATTTGGTTCTTTTTGCCTATGTACACCTGGTCGAAGGGCAAGACACGTGGCAGATATGAAGGAAGGAGCTCAAGCGAGGATTAGGACACATTAAAGATGAATCAAGAGCAGGTGAACAAATCAGGACATCAACGTAGGAAGGCAAATCAAGGAAATAACTACCAGCCGAATTCCTGGGTGAAAAGCGTAAAATATCTTGTCAGTTAAAGCAGCCAACATAGCCACAATAACTCCTACCTTTATTTCTGCATTTATTTCTCTGACAAAGTAGCTAAAGGAAGTTTTTGCTCCTTATCTTTTCCTCAAGATATTTTGTAAACTCTCTTTTTGTATAAATACCCCCCCAAAGAATGTATTCGGGGTTGGTGATTCTCCTATTGAACTATGTTGTAATTCAGATATTTATTAATACAAAGGGCGTTTAGATGCATTGCTGCTAGACTTTCTGAATGTGGATGTGATGATTCTGGACTCTGCTACAGAATTCCTATGTCTTTCTTTGGCTCAATAAGTTATTCTAACTGTGCTTTTGTGTTTTCTATGTTTGCAAATCTCATATATGTTTCATAATCTTAACAACAGGGAAAAAGAATAGCCCAAAACTTGTTTAAATACACTCTATGTTCAATTCCTACTGTTATTTATGTTTTCTTCACAATTAGCATAAATAGAAATTCTTAAATGCTTTTGTTTCTACTAATTCCTTCATTCTAAAAATTGTCAAGGAATTCTTCACTGCCCCTTGAAAATATTCAATCACCTTCCCTCGGCCACCATGATAAATGATTCTTGACTGCCCTTTATCCGCTGGCTTACATCGCATCAATCACTAGCTTTCAATATTGTTCCAAAAATGATTATCTTGCTCTGTAGTATTGCCCATCATCACAGAAACACACTCAGCAGTCCACCTTCATAGACTCCATTGCCCAATGAAATAAACTCTTTCATACTTGCATCCTACCTCTGTTTGAAATCACCATCCAAACACATTTAAAACAAACCTCTGCACATCATAACTAGCATAAAAACTTCAAATAAACAAAGTTACATTATATAGAGAGAGCCCTCTCTGGATGCAGTTTGGCTAGAAATTGCATATAAAAGATTGGTTAGTGGTTACCTCGGCCGTATTCCATTTTCTCACAAGTTTTGGAGAACAACCTGAGTGATAATAGTGCTGGTGTGTTGTTCCCTCACCTTTGGAGGAGTTGAAGGCTACTCCTTCAACCGCAACTCTGCTATTGGAAGGTTCAGCTACAACTGAACCTTGGCCATCTCTTCTCGCGCCTCGCACACCCCTGGTGCTAACCTCTGAATGCGTGCCTCTACCGATGCCTCTATTGGGATGGACAACTTAGGGACCTTCTGGAAGGCTTCTTCAAGTACCTGCACTATCTTCCTGTTCTGGGACACGACCTTGTCGCACTGCAATATCAACTCCTCCATGTTGATTATTTGTTCACTCAATACCTACAGTGCGTGACCCTCCCTATCTCGCAGTTCTGTAGTCACTCCATTCTGCAGGACATAGAGTGTCTTCCGAGGGAGCGCAGCGATGTTGATCCCTACTCCCTTTAGTGCATTGATCGTAGGCTTGTCGGCCTCGTTTTCTGTAACCAGTGTTCCCTCTGGCAGCACTATTGTGTTGGTCATGCGAACGCGTAGCATTTCTTCGGCACAACCATTCCTACTGTGAGGCTAGTTGAGAGAGTACCAACCTGAGGTGTGCGCACCTGCAACTCCTAAATCTATGCTCGGAGGGCACCCAACACAATATGATTCTCCTTCACAAACTACTGGAGGGCCTTTGCGGTGACGTCGCGCACCATCTCCCTTATACCTTGGAGATCTCCCTCTGTGAGGGTGATCGGGTCGAAAGAAGTCTTAGATGCTTTTGAATTCTTTCGTGGACCCACATGGTCTCTCGGGCGTTGGCGCTTTAACTGTTTTGACACTGTTTGTAGGTTCGCGCCACCCTCCTCTGTCTCTGTATCCATTTCTTGTTCTTTCTTAGGCGAAGGTGACTTTCGACCCTCGCATTCCTTCTCAGCTTCCTTCTGTGCTTCTGTTGCGCCCTTTTCTATGTGCCACGCTTCCTGCGCCTTTGTTGCGATAGCCTCTTTTTGTCTCTTCTCTGCCAACTATGCTACCTGCAGTTTTTCATCCTCTTTCTTTCTCTGTGTAGCAGACTTGCTTGCCTCCATTGCGGAGATGGCTGCAGCGTGCCACTCTAGTGGCCACGCCTGAAGAACTTGAAAGATAATGTCATATATGGCGATGTATGGTAGTTCATTCCACTTCTTTGCGGGGTCCTTGCACGCCCTGATGTACACATGATGGAAGTCTGCCTTAAACTCCACAAAGCTTTGTAAGTTGTTATAGACAGTCTATAATAACCACGACTTACGGTTAATCCCCATTCTGATGTTCATCTCCATGAACACCTAGAATATTTTACTGTCTTGGATCTTGCATGCATCTTTAGTCGCCCGCAGCGAAGCGTACTTTGTGGCCTCTGGGAGATCCCTTGCAATTGTGGGGAACTATCTATCCTCAAGCAATTCCCCAGCCACTAGCACTATGGACAACAGAAGCCATGCATAGTGTAAGGTTTTCCCCTATTCCTATGCCTCATAGAAATTCTCTAGGAACTCCTGGCACAAGTATTCAGACTAGTTAAATTGGACCCCCTCTGAACACTGCTCGGCATGTGCAGCCACCGGTGCGAGCATCTCATCTGCGCAACACTTCCGCATGACCTTACCCACTAGTATCTAAGTTGCGACTCTAACTTCCTTGTCATTGATACTGGAGATTGTGTAGCCCCTATATTTCTTCTCCAACTCATATTTATTTTTCATGGCCTCCACAATGGCCAAATCACTACTTTTTCCCTTTGAAATGTCTGTTGGGTCTTCCCCTTTACAAGGGAGTCAGGTAATTCGATGGATCAGGTGGTCCATGATGGGGCCGGGCTCCTCCAACCACAAATACCCATCATGCACCAGGCAGAGCAGCTGCTTGATGATGAATATAGTCACTGGGGTGAGATGATAATGCGGCACCCAGAGCAGGTTCAACAAACCTACCTTTTCGACGTTGCACAACCACTTGCGCAAATCCAACTCTACAACTCGTGCCACAGTGTTTTTATGTGGTTTCATGAGCTACACAGTCACCAAGTGAGGGAATTTCTTGTGGTCAGCGAGATCCTAATCTTCGAACTTCAAACTTGGCACTCTTCCCACGTGCGCTCCTTCGAAAATGATATCATTGGGTAACAGCGAAGTCTGTAGAGAGCTTTTGCTCTCATTAATATCCATGGGCACCTTCGCCTTCCCCTTCCACAGTGGAACATATGCGGGTAGCTTGGTTAGAAGGTCTGTGCCCTCAGTTTCTTTCTCCATGTCTTCGTCCTCTTCTTCTTCTACCAGGATGTCCTCCAGGTCTTCCTCCTCCTCATTGGTTTCCAAATTAACCACTTTCCCCTTTTCTTCCATTGTTAACATAGTTCGCAGTGGGTTTCGAGGGGACACGTGCACCGGAATCATGGGGAGCCTATCTTTCTTGTTTCTCAACGTGTGCAGTGGTTTGGGTATTTCTGCAACTATCGCAGTGCTCTCAGGGGCATCCTCTATTTTCATCACCTGTGCGGCCTCTTTGGTGGTCATTTCTCCAATTTCCCTGGCTTCTTCCGACGCTGTCATTTTGTTCATCTGAAAATCTCTCAACTGCTCAACTGAGTGCTCAAACAACACTTGCAAAAGGATGAACAGGTCCAGTTCGGAATAATTTGGGTGCATGACATCTTAATTCTCAAATGACTAAGTGTTGTTTTCTGGGTAGCACTTGTAATTTATAGCACCTTTTGAATTCAAATTTGACTAGTCGCCCTAAATCCGGTCCATTTTTTCTCCCTTGGCAGAAGATTTTGCCAAATCTTTCCCATAAATCTCACATTAAATGCCTACCCCCCACTCCATTTGGTCTCAAACCAAGCATCACATCATGAATAGTGACTATAACAGTCACTTTCCAGCCATCTTGTGTGGCAGTGCAGCTACCCTTGCACTGTCGCAGACCTTGTGACGCTTCGCTTCTGCGCGTAGTCCTGACCTCGCACAACTCTCGAGTAGAGTAATTTATAGTCTTGCGCCTCCTTTCAACTATCTGGAGCACTAAGATTGTGATTCCCACAGCTAATCAGGTGGTCATGCCACCTGTATTCGACTTTTCCCAATCATCATTTACTTCTTCTTTGAATAGTTCCCCTTTTAACCTTACTACTTGCATCACACATTTTACCATTTGTGTCACACCACCATCTAGGATCATTTTAGTAATAAATGGTCCAATCCAAGGCATCAAATTGATCAAATCTTGGTGGTAGTCTTCAAATTTATCAATGCAATCGTGCACATCCCATTTTATCACCACATTCCTTTTATCCAGAAAATCCCTTTTCATTCCTCTCTCAAGCTTCTTGACTTCTTCTTCTGTTGTGGTGCTTTTCCCCCTCAAATGAGCTTTTTCATCCAAGAGTTCTTGGAGCCTAAGATTACCCCATTGGATCTCTTCATTAGGTCCCAAGCGTCCTTCTTCTTCTAGCTTCATGATTCCTTCTTTCAGGTCTTCGCAATCTGTTGTATCCGTAAGCGCTGCTATGCATGAACTAGGCATGATATACTTCATTGGTATTTCAATGCTTGCTTCATAAACCAACCTAGAAGGCATCCATCCTATTAGTTTTTTGCACGTCACCCTATAAGCCCATAGGACTGCTGGTACCCATAGGTCCCAATCACTTCGATGCGCATTTCATACATTATTTAGTGCTTCGCACACCTTATTAAAGGCTTCCATGTGGATAAATATCTATGCACTGGTTATTTCCACATTCTGTCATTCCAATTTGAGGAGTCGGTCATGTATTTTCCCCTCTCCCCTCCCCGCCCCCCAACACATGCTTATTTATCATACCTCCCATTGCGAAGTGTATGTGCATCGTCGCAGGTTGTTTATCATATGCTTGTGCCCACTTGGATAGATGCATGCACAAACTATCCCAACCATTGTATCTACCCATCGACCACCCTCTAGTTTTTCCAAATCGTGTGTGCATCATTCTCCTACAAGCATGATAGTCATCAAAGTTTCCTTTGTGCGTACCCCACCACCTTGAGGGTGTAGTGTGTAGTACCCAATTCAAGGCTTCGAATCATTTTTTCCGGCACCTCCCTCTCAAATTGGTCTAGGAAAGCATCTGCCTCTCCTAATCCATCGTAAGTAGGTAAATCTCTCATTTCCATTAATACGCATCGCAACGATCTTGTAATTATGTTACAGTTCAACATGGTTACCTTATGTAACTGGTTCTTCCATCGCTCTATCTCCTCATTCGAATCTGAAGTACAGGAGCTTTTGCGCTCCCATGAAATTCGTCCATCTGCAGTGGGATTTACACAGTCTTTCTCTCGCACGGTTATCTTGTAGATGTAGTCCAAATCATCATCACTTTCATAGTCGCGCACGGGATTGGTGTAGCATGATCCCTTAGCAGGGTCCAATAGTATTACTACACTCAGAGACTTCTTTTCGAAAATCATCTTGCGTTTTTTCAGATTAATCACCCCATTCATGTCAGTGGCCCAATCAATTGCTGTCATCAACAATCTCTATCACTTCAAAATCTGTTAGCGCACTCGCTCCCTCAATATCCACAGTGATTCCCTGCAATCGCCCCAGAGGTATTATCTTCTTTTGGTTTTCCATGCACAACTGAATAGGAGACCACTACAACGTAGGCCTCCCCATGCACTCCCATGTCTACTTCGGCAGAACGTTCACATTCGACCCTAAATCTAAAATTACTTGGTCCATCTCATATTCTCCAATCTACGCGGTTAGCCTCATCTCTCTCCTCGTCCTTGTCTTATGCTCTCCAATCTTCCAGACTATGTGCGGTACTCCTAGTGTGGTCCTAGTGCATCTATTAATGAGTTCCTGCAATCCTTTTACAACCTTACTATCGTGCAGTAGCTTCATGCACATTTCCAAGAACATTGTGACCATCGACGGGTCCATTTCTGGCTCCAGTCTATCTTTTCTTCCGGAAGTGGAGGCATCAACGAAGCTCTTCTTAGCTTCCATAAAGGTTTCTCGGGCGTGCTCCAAATAAAATTCCGCTTCTTTCACCGAAGCTTTGTGAACCCAAGTACTTTATTCAAGTTGTTTTCCTTTATCATCTCCCATCGTAATTCCACTTCGGAGCATAATATTTACATTTGGATCATCCTCGTGCTTCTCAGACCTCATAATTTGTAGTTTCTAAGTTGGGGGACGTGGTAGCGCTCCATTGTCACATATCCTAGCTATCAACATAGGACAATCCTCTGTCTCATGATCAAACAAGGTATAGTACAGACATGATGGATGCATTAGATTTGTACAATTGCAGGCATTATGTCCCGACCCTCCGGAATTGTAGCATATCAGTTGTCCACGACCTCTCCCAGGTCCTCCACCTCAGCCTTGTCCGCGCCCTTGGGATCTGGTTCACGCTGTTGGATACCTATACCAATAGGTTTCATATTTCATGATTGGATATCAAAGGTCCAAATATGCTCTGCTTTGATCAATGCAAAGATCCCATATTTTCCTAAGAAGACAATGTCTGCATCAATTTTGATAAGAACTCAATTTTTGATGGGTGGTCCAACAGTCTAATCTAGATCATGCCATGTTTTCAATTTCCATGTTGTAGAATAGAGAATGATATCTGTCCAAACTGTTTAATCTTGGCAGATCAGTAGCTAGGTAGAGAAGCTTAAGGTTCCCAACTGCTAAATCTGGGACCCTGGAAGGAATAAGGGTTGTACTAGATAGGAGATGCAAGCAAAAAAGCCAATGAAAAGAAAAGGCATTCAAAGGGTTTGCAAGTCCAAGTGCACCCACCAAGAAGGAACAAAAAATGCTAGGAGAACTAGTTGGGTAAGTAGATGGGGTTGCTGAAATGGTGTCTCTTTCAAAATCAAAGTGGCTAAAACATCTACAGGAAGAGCAACACACTGGAGCATGACTAATTCCCTTGTTTTCATCTGTATTTCACTCATTACTAACACCCTTTCCCAAGATGCGCAGAGCACAGAAATTTATATCTTTGAAATATTCTTATGGCTTTAAGAAGCCACATTTCTTGTGTAAAAATCTTTTCATTTTGATGTACTCCTGATTTCACGTTATTTTCAAAAGAAAACTTGGTTGAAGCAAGCCCTCATCCATATGTTCCCTCCATGTTAACAACTAACTCTACTATCTAGCCCCCTATACCCCATTATCCCTATTATTATAAACACCATGGTGTATAAACCCCACAATGCATAAATATCCCCTCCTTGGCACTATAGCCATAATATTCTCTCCCTGGGACTTGAATTGACACCTGGTCAAGGTCAAGAACCCATGACTCACCTTTTGCTCCCCCTGAAACCAGTTTCCTTACCCAAAGTGCCATTTTGCCTTGAAAAACCTTCAAAACCTTCAAAAACCTTTGAAAAACCTTTGAAAAACCCAAAGGGGCGGAAAACATTGCAAAATCACCCTTCCCCGCCTTATCCTAAGGTCGGGGAATTATTTGCCCTTTATATTTCATAAAACCCGTTTTGACCCTTTTCCTATAGTCTGCGCCTTATAAATGATTTTTGCCCGAACCATATGCAAAACCCGCAAAAAACCCCTAATCCTAAAGTTCCCGGCATATTATTTAATTGAATATTTTAATGGCCAAGCGGGCCCCTTCCAAACATGCACGACCAGTCGGAGGACTCGCCAGCCGTCCGATCTCCGCCGGTCGAGATCCAAGGGTGGGCGGTCGATATTGCGCCTCGATCTGCCGACCGTTAACGTCCGGGGAGAGCGGTTTTGGGCCCGTACGAGGACGCGTGGCGGGCGCTGAGGCTGTTCGGAGCCCTCTCCCCGTTACCGCTTTCGCTCCAAAAGTGGTGCGGGGAACCCGCTTACCACCACTCCACTTACCGCCTTCCCTCACACGTCACCACCACGTCACCCTGACGTCACCTCACTTCGGTCCGCTCCCGCGCCCCGTCAACCTCCACGCTGTCTTGCCACCGCATCATCCTGCCACCGTGTCCCGCCACCCTGGCCATCACACCAGCACCACGTCATCACCGTACGGCGGGCCCACCATGACGTCATGCTGATGTCATCGGCGGAAAAGCGCCAATCGCGTTATTTTGCAAAATTTAACGTTATAACCGGCCTAATAAGCCGTTTTTAGTCATTTTCACGCGATTAAGAGAAGGGGCCGTTAAACAACCAGCTGCCGCGAAAATTCATCCAGACAGCAAATTTGAAGATTCGGACCGTTGAAAGTCCAGAATTCACGGTGCCAAGCCTCCACAGCCCAGCTCGCAAGTATCCAAGCTGGTTACTCCAGGTATTTAGCCGGTTTCCCCCACTTCGCCCGTGCTTTGTAAATTCACTGTAAATTCACCAATTGACACCATTAAAAACCTTCAAATTATAGTTCTGCCTATCACATAAAGCCTGCCAAGCAACCTGCAGTACCCTACAACCACAATTCAGTAAGACAGTGCTCGTTTCGCGGGCTAAAAACCCCGAAATCCTTCCCGAGGTACTAGGCATTGTTCCCTTTTGCCAAGTACAGTCCACTTGTCGTTACACCAGAGAACCCTGAGGAAACCCTGCAAATTTCTCAGTAACAATTCACACCCTGTGAATTCCACAGAAAAAACAGATAATCCTGCCTGCAACTCTCTCGGTAAAGGAACACCTCACTGTGTTAACAGTTGAATTGAAGTCAAAAGCCCTGTAAACGCTGATTGAATCTCTGCCCCTTTCTCCACAAACCGGCTTCTATCATGGCGTCTCCTGCAACTTCATCCATCAGTATGGCCTCACAGAGTCAGACAAACAAACAGCTGGAAGCCCTGACATTAGTAGATAAGGATAGTCTCATTGGAGACTTTGAAGGGAGCAGGGACTTTTTGCAGACCTTCAGTAGGTTAAGGGAAGACCACAAGGATGGACATGGCACATATGGGGTCTGGAAGTCAAACCTGCCCTACTACTGTCTCCCAGCTGTGAATGTTTTCCCTGAAATCATTCACCTCTGTGCTGAACATTATGATGCAGAGCATAGAGCTATCAGCACCTCATCAGGGAGGATCCTTTTTCAAATCAATGCTGAGTCCATCAACAAAATGTTACATTTTGATCAGACAGAGTTGCTGATCCCATTCTCCATGAATCAATTGATGGACGCTGGTGACAAATTAACTGATGAAGAACTATAGAAAATCAGCAGAAACTTCATGAAACCGGAATGCCAGACCACAGAGCCCCCTCCCTATCTGAATGATCAATTCAATGATGTGGGCAGGCTATTACTGGACATGATAGCCTATGTATTGGGGTACCAGAACAGTGAGCATGTGGACAGAGGCATGCTAGCAATGCTATCTGTATACAGCCCATATCAACCCCCTGCCAAAAAATACAACTTTGCCAAATTCATAGCCAACAGGATCCATGATCAGTTAACCAAAGTAGATAGACAGGGGGTCTTCAGGTATTCAGCCTACCTTTACCATATGTTCATGTACTATCACTCTGAAGCCTTCCCATGCTATGTCAGAAGGCTGGACCATACAGGGGAAAGAAGATCTGTTATCTTCTGGACCTCAGTCTACCACAAAGTCACAATTTCACCATATACCTATTGCGAATTTTTTGACCAATTTGTCTACCCCCTCTGCTGCATGTTAATGAAGTCCCCACCTCCCAGAGTGTCCAGTGAGATAAAGAAAGCTCTGCAGCTTTCCAAGAAAAACAAGATAGGTGACTGGTACCTATATGAGCACCATACAGTCTTCAGGATCTATGGATGTGACGTCTGCCCATATAGGCTCCCAAGATATGTGCCAATGAGGTTATTTGCACTTGAATATTATAGACAATTGATTCAATCAGACCTCACCCACTTCCATGGCTCCAAGAAAATGGCTCACCTCAGCTTCAAAAGTGAAATGGGCCCTTTCATCATGAATAGAAAGGAAGGATGGGAGGACGCAGATCTGATCCTAAAGGACAAGTACAAGCTATCTTATAGCTTTCGGTGGGTCCCTTATGACCCTCAAGGAGTCATCTCAGCTAGGAGAACTAAGTATAGGCTCCTAGCCATTAAGCATTGCCAATACCCTCATATAGAACAATATGCCAATTTGCAAGAATGGCAACCAGACACTCTAGCTGAGAGTTTAACTGAGGAAGAGAGAATGCTTAAGAATGTCAAGGAGCTTGAAAAAACTATTGACCTAGATTATGTGCAGCAGGTACCCTTATTATTGCCTTACTCAGTAGGACAAGGGACCTCATCAAAAACGATTGCACTTCAAGCACCTGCAACATCAACATCAGCCATGGATAAAGGTAAAGGCATATTAGGGGCAGAGGATGAGCAACAGGAACAGCAGACAGAGCAACAGGCTCAACAGCAGGCAGAACAGCAGAAAGAGAAGGAAACAGAGAAGGAAACACAGAAGGAAAAGGAAAAGGAAACGGAGCAGGAGGCTCAGCAGAAAACAAGCTGGGAGGCTCAGATGGAGACAGAACAGCAGTCAGGCCAGCAACAAGAACAAGTGGAAAAGCCACAGAATGGGCTGCCAAAGACCCCTGCACTACAGACTCCACCTCCTCAAACACAGCAATCCAGTGCCCCAGTCTTACAGACCCCGGCACATGAAGAAAGGGGAGTTAAAAGACACAGAGAAGAGTCCACTCCTCTCAGTGGACCTTCAGACCAGCCAGAGGCTAAAAAGCAAAGGGCAAACTCCCCTGAAGTAGAAGACATCACTGATGATGTCTTAAATATTGAAAAAGACAAGGAGAGCAGCCAACAGACAGGAACAAGCTCCTTCCAGCAGGAGCAAAACTTACAAGTCAGTTTGGAGGTGGCCTCCCAATCCCAGCAGAGCAAGAAGCCTAAGAGCACCAAGGCTTCTTTTATAGAAATTAAGGCTCAAAATGAGCTATTAAGGCAGGAGGTGTACAAACAATTCATAGATGCTACACCAACCATGCAAGAAAGGCTGATGTCAGTCTATGACATCCAACAAGAAAAGATGATCTTCAGCCACTTTAAACCCAAGGGGCCGCAGCCTAAAAGTGCTGCATATTATATCAAGACAAGGGTGGAGGTCCTGGCCAACAATATACATCCAATGGACCAAATTGAACTCCACAAGCAGGCTGGAGAAATGGTATATGCCACCCTAGTGGAAAAGGCCACATTGGCTTATGAGCTGAAGGAATCACTGAAAAATACCAACACTTAGCTAGATGTGGAAAGAATGTCCTCCAAGTCCAAGGACACCAAAATAAAAACCCTCGAGGACATTATCGTTGATTTAGGACATGATCCTAATGACCCAACAGGAGTCAAAGCCCTCATGAAGAAAAAGGATGATGACCTCAAGGCACTAAAGAAGAGATTAAAGCTGCCACCAACTGAACATCCTCAGACGGCAGAGCTTCTAAAGCAGAAAAAGATGGAGGATCAGCTAGACCTCCTGTTACAACAGGATCAGAGGATAAGGGAGTTGGAGAAGCAACTGGAAGGAGCATTACAAGATAAACAGGGAGAATCGACATCTCAAGCTCCTCCAACAACTTCAACAATAGCAGCAACATCAGCAGCAACAGGGGCCCCCACAACAGAGGCAGCAGGAACAACAACAGGCCAACAGGACAGCCCATCCATAGAAGATATAACTAAGGCTGTCAAACAAATGGAACTCCAAGCTGATGAGATAAAGAAAGCTAAGGAGAAATTGGCAGAGCTGGAGTCAAAATATGACAAATCTAAGCAGACAGTGGCCGAGTAGGGCAGGGAAATAAAGACCCTGACAGCCAGGATAAAGGTTTTGGAAAAGGAGCTGAACCTAGAAACAGCCCTGGCCAAAATAAAGAGAATTCTATGGGCCAAAATAAGCAAGTCTATCACCCAGCAGTGGAAGTCCATAAAGACCATCCATCAGCAGATGGAATTACTAAGCCAAGCTCGGGTAGAGATTGATAGGGCTAAAGCTGTGTTAGGTAACAGGCCAGATCAGGCCAATAGAATGGTATATTACCTAAACAGACATGAGGAGGAGGAGTTGGCAGCCATGGGCATTCCGAATAGGACAGAAGCAGTCCTCCTTACCAAAAAGGTACTCACACTCAGAAGCTATGTGCAGGCAGTGGAGAGGAAATGTTTTGATATAGAAAAAGATGTGGAGGAGTTCAGGGCCAAACTGGTAGAGCTACAAGCAAGAGGCCTGCCCAGTCTGTTGAGTAGCCAAGGAAAACTGATTACCCTAGATCAGTTTGCCAACAGAATGGTGACATACATGGAGAATCAGATCACTGCATCTGGCAGTTCATCTGAACAGAAAGGGCCTCCATCAGGACAAAATTTATATGATAAATTGGGAGGTCTATTCTTCATTGAAAATGAAGTCAATCACCTTTTTGAGACTCCTCCCAATTTCTTCAAATACACAGAGGCTGATGAAACTTTAATAAAAATCAGAAGACATCAGATGCCCAAGGAAGAGTGGTGGCAATCCATGATCAGAATTCTGCCACGTTAGCTTCAGTCAGTCAGTCACCAGGAGCCCAGGTCAAATACAGTTATAAGACCACATGCTTTTAAAGCAGATAATATGAGTAAGAGCTCAGATGACTTAGATCAGAAATCAGTTGTTAAGGATAACATGGAAATGAAGATGGATATTTTTCTCATCCCTCAAGATGACTCTGCTCAAGACACTTATGTGAAATTCAGCATGCAGACAAAGGCTTGTTCCCGTAATGGAATTCATGGTTTGTATAAGTTTTCGTACGGAAGGATCAAGACTAAATGAAATGTTTGAGAAGGATGGAAGATACAGGACAGCATGAGGATAAAGCAAACATTTAAGGCACTTAAATGGCAAGATCAGCAGAAGGACCATGACAGCTCACCAAGAGGACACACAGCTGCACAAAAGGCCACTCAGCAGTTAATTCAAAGTATTCAGCCGACTTCAACCAACTCCATAAAGCTCCAGATGTCAAAATTGCTCTGACAGCAGTTAATAGCTTTTATAGCTCATTAAAGATTGTAATAACTTCTCATCTACTTTCTCTGTCCAAATGTAAGAGATATTTTTTCCGCTCAGATGACTCATACCTGAGATATTTTGTAACAAACTTCTATATATTCCCCCTCATTTTGTTTAGGAAGGGTTGGACTCCGGATGTAAGAAATTCTCCTGATATCTTCTCTGTATCTCTGATATTGTAAACTTTCAGACAGTTTAATACAAAGGCAGTGGGATTTCTTCAAAGATGTTTGTCTATTGATCTCTTGATGGTGTGTGGCTCAGAGTGGCAAGATTCCTGTGCATTACATGGTTCAAATAAGTTTTCCTCATGACTCTTTATTTCGCCTGTGTTTCCTGTTATTCCATATGTATCTCATGTTTTTTACACATTTTGTAAAGCTAGATAGTAAGGAGAAAGAATAGTATCAGGACTTGGTCATTGACTACCCTGAACTCAATCCAATCTATCTAATATGTTTTCTGCTGATAAGGTGTTTAAAGCGTAATTCTTAACTGCTACCTTTAATAACCATATCATCACAGTGTAATTGTTGTTTTAGGAATTCAAGTAATTGCTCCTAGATAACAAGCCTCTTTCACTCATATACAGCTTAAGTAAGGAAATCTTAATTGCTCATTGCTAAGTTGTATTCACCTCATTCTCAATATTTACAGTTTGTTTCATGAAATGCACACAGGCCCTGTAGCTTTCCTCCTCACCGAAATCAAGATTTCAAGAGAAAATAGTCTTAGACCCCATTGCCCAATGGAATAATCTTCCCTGTTGATATACTTTAAAGGAATCAGAAGCATCCTCCCAACCAAACACACAAAAACAACCAAAAAACTCATCTCATAACTAGCCTAAAACCCTCACTGAAAGCAGTGACAAACCTAATAGAGAGAGCCCTCTCTGACTGCAGCTAGGCTAGAAGCTGTAGCCCAAAGATTGGTTAGTGGTTACCCCGGCCGTATTCTCTTGGGAGTCAAAGAGAACAACCTGGGTGTTAACACGCGCCATCCCTGCTTCTTGGTCTAGGGGCCGCATTTTGGCTTGAACCCTATAGGTGGGAGTTCTATCCATCATTAGCTCATAACTTCTACATGTGTGCTCATCGTGTCCCACCGATCTACCGAAATTACATAGCAACTATTATGAGTTTTGCGTGTACTTTTGCAACAAATGGCAGTTTTCTATAGCATGCTTTCCTCCTATTTGATAAATCGTGCACCATAGAGAAGAAATCGCGCTTGATGTTTCTTGTGCTTCTAGTATTAATGGCATCGGTCCCCCTCCCACGAGGTAATTCGCGAATACCAGGAAATGGTCTTTATCATGTCTCTGACCTTTTCATTTCACACACCACACCTCTTCGCACACTTCTGGTTGGACTGCTTTATCCTGTTTTAGACTTGGCATCTCAAGGCATAATTTTTTTAGCTACACATGGATTTGATAAACTCCCAAGTTAGGATCCTGTATTGGGGTTTCATGCAGCCTCAACGCGATATCTAAATCCTTTGCCTGAGTTGTTAACCTTTGCTACAATAGCGCGTTCCTCAAATGTGGCAATAGTGATGCTACAAAACATTCGCGGTGTTGTCCATCTATCAAAGTCATGTTAGCTTTGTGAATCATGCATTTTAGCCTCTGATCCAGCTCCCAAGGAGTCTCACCTAGTAGCATTGTGATCTCTTTGAACCCATTGATTGACTGTGCTTCTGACTTCTTCCTGCTAAATTCCCTAGTTAGTGCAGCTTGGATAACCACAATTCTTGCATTTGGATTATCATTTGAGTGCTTGATGTACCAATTCAGTGGGATCCTATAGAGTGCTAAACAATGTCTCTTTCTTGATATTATCATATGTAACTCCTTGTGCTTCCCATATGGCTTTTAAAACAAACCAAAACTGCTCCAGATCTTCATTTCCTATTCCCTTGAACACGTGCAACTTTATCAAGCTTGCCATCCTAAAATGCTTTGGTGGCGGAGGTGGTGCAGGTGAAGATGGAAGTGATGACGGTGAAACTGGAAATGGTGTGGGTGGAGATGGTGTGCATGGAATCCTCTACCTTATGAAATGGATCGCACTTCGTGGAGATACTTTCACGAGCTCTTCCTTGTCCCCTCAGAGAGGTGAAATCAAGGGGCTAGTCTCTAGTCCTGTACTTCCTTCGTTTCTATAAATTCTCCCACTTCACGTAGCCCCGAACATCAATTTAGCTTCATAATCCACTTTTCGCACAATAGCATTTTAATCAAAGTGTTTAGAGACTTTACATATTTACCTCGTGGTCCCTTGAGAAAGCGTCGCTCTGCCACACTATAGCTAACTGAAGTATCTACCACGAACTAAGTAAGGAATCCTCCTATAATCCGATTGAACCAATGATCAACAACACATGCAATATTATCCTCTGATGCTTCCAATCTGCACACCAACTCTATGGTCCACACCACAGGTCCATCGAGCTTTGACCTTCCTTAGCTATTTTCTAGCTTCGCGATCTACTCACACAACTAAGTAGGGAAAGATGCGAATAAAATTTCATGGATCTCTGTGTATGGGTAGGAACCTAACCACTCTTCCTTCGATAGTCACAGATTCCTGTTCTCATGTGCCGCGAATTCGTGAATTTTCCTGTCCAACCACCCTTCATTCTCCTTCTTAGTTGGTTTCCAGTGATGTGACATCAGACATCTCTATGCAGATTCTGGTCCCGACAATGGAACCATTTTTTGGCTTGATGGGGCCTGACCTAGGTTAGGAGTTAATTAGCCAAAAAAATCCCTATACTACTGGCCCTTTCCGCAACAGCCCATGGAGCACGGACTGAGGTCTCACCTGAAGCAGTATGGGTGGATGCTAGAACCAAGTTTCCACACCTTTGAGATGTCTGAGGGGTCGGTTTAGTCCAACTATAAATACCTTCGTGTAGGTTACTTTGCACACTTTCCTGGCTTGCGAGGCCTTCATTCTCTATTATATTCGCCTTCACGCATCCCTAATCAAGGGTTGAGGTGATTTTGCGCTACTAAGGCAACGATTTGTGCTATTTTCCTATGTTACACTGTGGATATTACTTATCTTCTTATAACTGTTAATTAACTTCACAAAAACAAATAATTATCTTATATTTGTTTATTCAACATATTCATATAAATTCGTGCAACATATAAATAGTAAACTTGTATTTCATACCCAATATAATTCAATGCATAAAACAGGAAAAAGACACATAGAATGATAAGAAACTTCTCTTTATTAATTTCTCCATGGTTATAGACTCGACTCACCCTGTGCACTCAGCTGCAGGGGTCTGCGCACTCAGCTGCAGAGCCTTCTCCTATTCTACGACCCAAAACACGACTTTACACTTCCACTTCGCGGAGTCTTTACATCGGAAATAGTCAAAACTTGGGCTTTAAGCCCCAAAAAGTGCGTTGGGGGATCCCTCGCCCAACACAGGGTGCTGCCCTGAACCCAAAGCAGTGGGGCTACCTCCCTCCTGCAAACCTCCCGTGTGTGGGGCTAGCTATGGAAATAATATAACACACACCCAACGTTCTCGTAGTTGTTGTTTTATTTCCACAAGGGGCCACAAGAGAGCTTAATCATTGGTCTAGCCCTGCAATCCTCATTGTTTCTCTACACCAAGAAAACTTCTTAGTGCTCACAGACTTCATCAATGCATCTGCAGTATTCTCAAAGTGTCCACCTTTATCAGAAACACATTTTTTCCTTGAATCATACCCCTTACAAAGAGATACTAAACACAATGTGTTGTTTCCTTAAATGATGAAAAGGGTTCTTTGCGAATAAAATTGCACTTGTGTTCTCACAGTCTATCGTTATAGCTCGATGTACTAACCCCATACTTGAACACAATCTCTGCAACCAAACTACTTCCTTGCTTGCATGAGTGGCTGCCATGTATTATGCCTCTGTAGTTGAAAGTTCCACTACTGACTCTCTCTTGCTCATGCAAATGACTACACCTCCAAATAAGTTAAACACATACCCACTTTTAGATCTTCTCTGATCTAGATCTCTAACCCAGTCTACATCAAAAAAGCCATGAATGTCCAAAACTTTGTCCAATCCTAGTCTTCCTTTATAGGACATACCATAATCACTAGTTCCACGCAAATACCTAAGAACCCTCTTCACTTTTGTCCAATTCTCCTCCCTTGGTTTTAACATAAACCTGCTCAATACCCCCACTGCATGTGCAATGTCTTGTCTAGTACAAGCCATTCCATACATCAGGCTACCAACTACACTTGCATATGGAACATAGGACATATCCTCTTCCTCTTCTTGTGTCTTGGGACACTGTTCAATAGATAAACTTACACCTACAAGAATAGGAACCTTTATCGGTTTACTATCCTACATATTTAACCCATGCAGTATTATCTCCAAATAATTCCTCTAGTTTAACCAGAGCTTCCTCTTTTCTCGATCTCGTTTAATTTCCATGCCCAAAATATATTTTTTAGCACCAGATCTTTCATGCCGAATTTGGAGGACAATTGGGTCTTCAATTGCTAGATAATTTCTTTGTTATTTCCAATCAGCAACATATTTTCCACATATAAGACCAAATAAATAACATGGTCACCAATTAATTTAAAATACACGGAGTGATATGCTTTGCTTCTTGTGAGGCCAAGTCCCTGTATAAATGTATTAAATTTCTGATACCACATTCTTGGTGATTGTTTTAACCCGTACAAAGACTTTTTTAACCTGCATACATGTTCTTTCTTACCCTTCGCCACAAAGCCTTCAGGTTGCTTCATGTAGATCTCTTCTTCCAGATCCCTGTGAAGAAATGTTGTCTTCACATCCATGCATTCTACCTCAAAATCAAAAGCAACAACAATAGATAAAAGTAATCTAATAGAAGCTACATTGGCAACAGGAGAAAAAATATGACCAAAATCGATTCTCGACACCTGGGAATAACCTTTTTCTACCAACCAAGCTTCGTATTTCTCCACCTTGCCGTCTACATTCATCTTCTTCCTAAACATGCTTTTTCTGCCAATGGGTTTCCTTCCAGCTGGAAACTCCACCAGATCCCATGCCTCACTTTTGTACAAATATGCCATTTCATCAACCATGGCCTCTTTTAGAGTTTACCATCCTCTAAATATACTACCTCCCTGAGAGTTTTGGGATCATCATAAGTAATAGATAAAGCAAAATTTGAATAGAAATTTGATGGACTATACCTTTATGGTTGCCATGTTTATTGAACTGATCTTCTCACAGCTGGAGTTTATGGCTCTTCATCTTACGATTCCTCTTCTGCTATAGATTCTGATTTTTCCTCCTTTAGCTCAAACTCTATCTTCTCAAGTTCCTTTGGTAGGACTTCATGTTTAATAAAATATTTCTCCTCTATAAAAACTACATCATGGTTTTACACAACCTCCCTTATTTTTGGGTTCCAAAGCTTATAACCTTTTAAACCATCCTTATACCCAATAAATATGTACCTTTAAGATTTACTATCCAACTTGTTTCTTTTCTCCTTTGGAACATGTACATATGCATCACATCCAAATACCCTCATATGTGAAAGATAGGGTTTCTTACCAGTCCATAACTCTTGTGGAATCGTATCCTCCAACATTGATGAAAGTGATCTATTAACTAGGTAATATGCAGTCTCCACCGCTACTACCTAGAGTTCTTGTCCTAACCTTGAACCACCAAGCATGCTTCTTGTCTTTTCCATCAACGTCCTGTTCATTCTTTCTACAACTCCATTTTGCTGATGACTCTTGGGACAATTGGAGAGTAGGCAAGTAGATCTTTGGTGAAAGGATGGCTTCTTTCCCATAAACTAGGAAGTATGGTGAAGTGTTCAGAGAGGGTTTGGGTGTTACATAGTTAGCCCATAAAGCATTCGTCAAAGTAAAGTGCCATTACGTTGTTCAAATTAAATGGTCTTCATGATAATGCGGATAAGGTTTTTATTTGTAGATTCTATGAGACCATTTCCCTGCGGGTAGTAGTTAGATGAGTATTTAAGCACAATACCATATTGTAATGCAAAATCATAAATATTTAAAGATGAAAAGTAAGTTACATTGTTAAAAACAAGTGATACCAAAACGCCAAATCATGAGATGATGTTATGTTGAAGGAATTTGATGACTTCCTCGTCATTCACTTGCTTAAGTAGAACTACTTCTATCCACCGCGTGAAGTAATTTGTAGTTGTCAGGATGTAGGAGTTTTTTTTCAACGAATGTGGGAATATTTCCCCAATGATGTCTAGGCCCCACTGTTGAAATGGTTCAGTCATTGCAAAAGGGTGCAGTGGGGCTACTGACCTTCATGTTATGTGGACACATCGTTGACAAACTAGGCACTTACGGGAATAAGCATGTGCATCCTTGAATAATGTGGGCTAGTAGAAAATAGATCACATGACTTTGTGCGGAGTGGTATTTCCTGTGAAGTTGCCACTAGCTAGTCCATCATGTAGATCATGCAAGACATTCTCTGAATCATGTGCCTCCAGGCACCTCAGCAAAATTATATTACTGTGATTTTTTTAAAGCACTTCGTGCACCAACTAATAAGGTAATGCTTTAAGGCGAAGTGCCCTCTTCTGTCTCATGGATATAGTGAGAGGGTATGGTGCCATTTTCAAGGTAATGGTTCACATATTTGTACCAAGAGTTTCCGCATGATGGGGGTGGTGCTCATTCTACATCGTACATCTCGATTTCTTGCTCTGAACCAGCGAGCACTTATTCTTCCTCCTGTGCATGGATTGCTTCTGTTGCGAGTCTTCAAAGAACATTACCCTTGACATTGTGAACTAACTTGATGTCAAGATCATATTCTTACAAGCCTATCATCCAGTTTGCACGTATTTCACCTAGCTCTTGTTGTACAAGTAGTGATCTGACTGCTAGGTGTGGCACAAAGACTATGCATTGGTTCTTCAGCAAGAAGGGTCTGAAGTGTTTCACCACCTTGTATACTGCGTATGCTTGTTTGTCGATAGCGAGGTAGTTTAGTTTGAGTCCCTGCATTCTTGCACTCATGAAGGAGATGGGATGTTCGTCGTTTAGCTCATCCTTCTGAGTGAGTACTGCAGCAAGGGAATTGTTGGAGGCCAAGGTGTATAGCAAGAAATCCTTGTTAAAATTTGGGTTGTAAAGTGCAGACACATCTACTATAGCCTACTTGATATGGGTGAATGCATTCTCTTAATTCTTACCCTAGCTGTATACTGCATCCTGCTTGGTCATGTATTGCATATGTTTCACTATCTGCACACAATCTAAGATGAACTTCTAGAGGAAGTTTATATTTCCCAAGAAGGATTGCATGGCTTTCTTGTTAGCTAGGTGAGGAATCTGTGTAATATTCCATACTCAGTCTGGATCAACCTTGATCCCACTTTTGGAAATGATGTGCCTGAGGAGGTTCCCCTCAGACATTGTAAATACACTTTTATTTGGATTTAAGGATATCTTGTATTTCCGACATCACTCGAATATCTTCTTTAGATGGCGTATGTGGTCTGAACGTTTTCTGGAAAAGGTAGTCAGGTCATCAAGGTCCACCACTATGTTCTATCTGATAAGTCCACGAAAGGCGATGTCCATGGTGCACTGAAAGGTTGTGCCTACATTCACAAGTCCAAATTGCATTCTCCTGTAGGTGAATGTACCCCATTTGGTACGAAAGGTAGTTTTTAGTCTATCAAGTTAGGGTACCATAACTTGGTGGTATCCTGAAAAGCCATTGAGGAAGGAAAACATTTCTACCCTAGATACTATTTGTAAAATATGCTATATTGATGGCATAGGGTAGTTGTCTTTGTCCGAGACACAGTTCAAGTTTTGAAAATCAATGCATAAGAGGATCTCCCCAGAATTCTTACATACAGGAACTAAATTAGAAAGCCACATAGAATGATGAACTCTGTAAATGATCTATGGATCCAAGAACTTAGTTAGTTCTTTCTGTATGAGGGGGTGAAGTGACGGATGCACTTTTCTCAGCTTTTGCTGAAATGGCTTAACCCCTTCTTTGATCGGAATCACATGCTGGATTATTCACATGTCGTATGTTTTCAGATCATCGTATGTCCGCATGAACACATCTCGATACTATTTGAACAAGTGGACAAAGGTTTTTTGCTCCTATGATGTGTAACACATACCGGGATTTATGAACTTCGATTCTTGTTATGTTCCCAGGTTGATATGTTCATACATCATGGTGGAACTATGTGTTTTTCTATTCCTTGGCCCTTGGAATTTATTCTGCAAGTCATAGATATTTTCGAGAGATACCACACCCTTAGGGATGAGGTTGAATTTCTTGTCATCAGTTTTGGCTTGTAGAGACTACTCGTATTCATCTTCATCAATCGCTACATCCTTGAAGACATCAGTGTTGGCCATGAAGTGAAGTATCTATTGATCATCGTCAAAAACACATAAATTAGTTATCTTATTAGGGATAGAAGGCTTATACAAAATTTCAATAGTAAAGCTATCTATAACTAGTGTCATCCTAGCAGCTGCGTTAGCTAAGGCATTAGCAACTGCATTACGTATTCTTGGCACAACAATAATATTGAAAGCGTGGAAGTTATATATTAGTCGCCATACCTTTTGTTGATAACTTTTGAGATGAGGTGAAAAATAATGTATGGTGTTACATACCTTTTGTACCACTATTTTTTAATTACCTACCACTTTGCACACAACAACATTGAGGCTAATGGTTTGGTGCAAGCCCAAACGAGTGCTTCATATATTCATGCACTCAAACTCCAAGTGGCTTGAGAAGGTGTGTTTCCTGTGCTTTGGGTCTATCAAGTCACACCTGGTTCTAGAGCTATCCTGTGTCTTTGATCCATCAAAATAAATGGTTGAGAACTTGTATGTACACAGACCGCCTAGTGCACTAGTATTACTACTTCTACTATTACTGCTACTGCTACTAGTGTTACAATGTATTGTACATATTCAATTTCCATCAGTTGGGCAAGGAAGGAGACCCAACTGTGTGTCTGGTGGGGTTGGGGCTAGTTGTGTGAGATAACACCCCGACTGTGTTTCCAAGAGGCAGTTTCCAAACATGCGTTCCACAAAAGACAACGATTCATTCTCACCATTGATGGGAGTGATATTATGTTTCATGTATCTCTCGAATAACACTCATATCTGATTTATTTTTCCCTAGTATGGAAGCCATGAGTGTGACTAGTCTATGGCGAAGTATCCATTCACGTTGCTGGACCAGTCTCTGCTAAGAAGTAAGCCATACGCTTCCGATATGTCCACAATGACAATGTTTATGCATTGGTGAAATCAATCATCATGAGATAATTAGATGATCACATCCTGAAGTTCAACAATGGTTGGTACGCATGTTTGATCTAGTTGGATGATCTGTATATATGTCTTGCTCCATTGTGAATTGATCCTCTTAGCAATGGAGAGTGGTATGACGTTAGATAATGCACCAGAGTCAACCAAACAGTTGTGAAAATTGTAGTTAAAAATTTTAAATGAGATCAATAATGGAGGGAAAATAGAGTTTTCTTCTTCCATTTGAAGTTTTTTTAGCACAGTTGTGAGTGAACCGGGAGATGTGCATGCTCCCTTGCTGGTAGAGGCTACATTATCTGTGGATGTTTGCCCAAATGCATGCATCATAATATCTCATTAACCCTTGAGCTTAACTAACTCAAGAAAAGATATGTTTGCACGAGTTTTCTTCATATATTCCACAATATTTTAATCAAGAGTGGGTAAACTCACTGAGGTATCCTGTGTTAGACTGGTGTTGTATTGTTTGGCAGAGTGTTCTGAAGTTTACTACTCATGGATGTAATCTTGTTTGTCGTTGTCTTCCCGGGCTTGATTTGTGCTTTTTTCTTTGGGAGGGTTGGTGGATCAACCTTCCTCAACAGTTCAAGTTTCTCTTGCATCTCCCCAATAGTAGGGGGAGCCCCTTGACTTCTGAGATTTTATCGACCAGTTTTCTTTGGGGGTTGCTTCTTAGTGTTCATTTTCTATGTTGCGTGTGAGCATTGATACAAGTTGATCACCTGCCTAGTACCTGGTGCATCATCAGATGTAGCATCTTCTTCATATTCTCGTTAACACTGTGCATTGTTTACCATGTTTTTGAAACTGTTGCACACCAATTCCATAACTCGTTTCCATTCCAGACAAGTCCCTTCCAAGTGGTGGCCTTCATGGAATGAGAAAAACATGGAGTTCGTGCACATTTCCATCTAGAACATTGAGCTGGAGCTCTGCATAGTTTTAGCTGGAAAGTTGTTGCTACTTGATGACAAGCTCCTCTTTTGTTGTCTCGAAGGCCGACTGCTAGAAAATGTCTCGTTTGTTCATTGCTTTAGCTTAGACACCTCTATTGTCAAGTTCTTAACAAGACAAGTAAGGGTTTCAATGTCACTTGCTTCCATGGCTTTCTCCTTACTTGCAGTAGCCTCGGGATTCCTACTCACATCTTTGGAGTTTTTTTTGGTTTCATCATCCTTGATGACTCCAATCATGTGTAGGTCCTTTTCCATAGCGATATCCTCTTCACAATTTTCAAGTAACGTTGGTTTCGCAACCCGCTTGGCGAACTACACAATACTGGTTGGAAGTGCATATGTATAATAGTTGATAGTGATGGAGTCATGAGGCTTTATGTCTACTACAAACTTAATCAAGATGCATAAAAACCTCTGATTAAATTCTTTTACCTTCTCTTTTGACTCTATCTTGAGACTTCCTAACTCTTTGAGTAACATGGCAGGTGTTTTGTCATCAATGAATTTTCCAAAAACAATCTCTTGAACATATCCCAATTCTGGATGGAGTTGATAGGAAGGATATGACACCATACTGTTCCCCAGCCATCGAAGGTACATGAAAGAAATATGCATGCAACGTCATCGACCATTCCTTGAGTGTCTGCAGCTGTAGGTAGAAGTTGTGCAAGTGTTCTTCTTCCTTCACTGTTTTGTTAGGTTCATACTTTTTCAATATCCTCTCCGAATGCTTTGGCATATTGTGCAAAGCACCCCATTCCTCGAGTGTCTGCAGCTATAGGTAGAAGTTGTGCAAGTGGTCTTCTTCCTTCACTATTTTGTTAGGTTCATACCTTTTCAATATCCTCTCCGAATGCTTTGGCATCTTGTGCAAAGCACCCGAGAGAGCTAATGGTCCCTGAGTCATCCATTCCAAGTTTTGGTCATCCATGTATTCTTCTTCTTCATCCTCCTCCTCTTCTTTAGAATATGATGGTTCTACCTCTGAGTCTGTTGGTTCATCTCTGCCTCCAGCTCATTCGTTCCCTTCCCCTCCACCTCCTGCACTAGAGTTTGAGCCCAAGACCATGAGGGTGTCCTGTTCTCCTTGTCAGAAGATTGGAGGTTCCTCTCCATTCTCAATAGCTTCTGCCAAACCTTCGAGAGTGGCAAGAACTGTTTCTTTCACTGATGAGACAACAACTCTTATGGGAGTGGGCTTTAGTTTATTTGATGCGTATGGAATATCTTGTATTCCTAGGATCAGTTTGACTAATTTGGAAAACTGACGGGTGATGGGACGAACATAGCGGAGGTGCTGATACGAAATTTCGTGTTCACATCTAGGAGGTGAGGAGTAATCGATTTTAGAGTTGTGTGTGGGTGATAGAGAGTGAGTTGCTACCTTGACTAGATGATTTATGAGTGGGGGTGAGAAGGAATTCAGCCATAAATAACTGGCAATGCTCCTTCTAGTGCCAAAAATGTTGACGGTGTTGGACTCGCCAACATTCAAGGGATCTCCCCGGTATGAAGTCCCAACTAGACCTAAAATCATTTCATGTAGGAGTCCCATCCAGTATGATGTCCCAATCACAATTATCTTAAATATATGCCTTATCTCTTGCTTGTCAACACATGAGAGTGGTATACTTAGTATTCAAACAACGAGGTTCGTATGCCTAGTGAGTGCTTAGTGTAACTTGCATCGAAGTTATTTAAATGTAGAGGGAGAGGGTGAAAGTGAGTCTTAGGTTGAGATGGAACAATCCAAACTATGTTATAGACACACAACATAGCAGGACATGCACAGCTTCCGGCAGAATAGTCCACATGGATGCGACAATCACCAACACAAAGTGAAAAGATAGCATGTACAACACCCAATGGAATACTCCACATGAGTGTGAAGATCATTATTACAAGTTTACAATAATGAATTTGTCGAGTGTCAAGTGGAGTAGTCAACATAGGCAAGACAATTTGAACAACTGATATAAAAAATTTCCAATAGCATATGCACTAAAACAACCAAAATAATTGAACTATCTTAGTATAGGTTAAAGCAACATGCATTACAAGTGTCCATCAAATAGACTTACAAACAAATACAATATGTGAGAAAATGTGTTGGCCTATTAACAGGTTTCTTAATTAAGTGAAAGTTCCAAGACACATCCGTACACCATACATCACTAACCCTGATACCGAGGCATTGGAGCCACTACTCGCTCCTCAAAGAAAATATTACAAGCTGTCAAGTCTATGTAGGAGGAGGCAAGGTGAAAAGTCTTTTCCATGTAAAAGTGAAGGGTATATATAGCCAAGGTTGAACTTGACCCTTGTGACTATTTGACTTCCCTCATGACTGCTTGAATTACATGACTTTTCAACTAACATGACTCTTCAACTTCATATGTGGGTCTCTTGGACTTCCATGTTACATTACATTGATTATAATAGTACGGCCCACAATAGTGATGTGTCCTAGATGACTCATGACATGGATTGACATGACAATGCTGGTATGTTCATGCTGATGGTGGTGTCCATGTCGAGCTATTGTGCTGCTGAGTGATAAGCGTGCTCTTGTTGTATCATAGCTTCACTTTCTCATGGCAAGCTGTGCAGAGTCTTCGATGGTCTTGGTGTTTGCTTGATTTTTCATGTGCATGTATTCACTTTGTTGGTAGTTGACATGCTTCATGTATTCATTCATTCACAAACAAGTCTCTTAACATGTGCTCCTTGTTCATCTCATTTTTCATCATGCCATGTATCATCCATGTACCTATATATGAAATCACTCATGCCAAGATGAAATCAAATCCATAAATCCCCTATTCTACCATGATGCATCATATTTCGCTTTCAGTGCAGGTGACCAGGAGAGAGGACAAGGTTATGAAACTACACAAAGCACATTTCAGGTTGGGATGTGAGGCTCCAAGGAACTGTCAAGAAAAACTGCGCAGAGGTTACTGAGAGGCTGGGTTGAGCATTTTGGGATAGCAGTGACATTCTACGGGATCTGGCTCAGCTGGGAGCCAGAACTATGCAATTTTTCTCAGGAATATAGTGATGGCAGCAGGGGGCACTAGCAGTGAAAATTGCACAGATTTCCAGAGGAGGCTGGGAGCAAGATCTTGCTAGGAAAAACTACACAGATCTAGGAAGTATTCATGCAAGATATGTCTGTGCAGTTTCTGGGTTGAGCGAGGTGTCCAACAACTAGTCAGTAGTCCAAGAAAGCTACACAATTTTCAAGACAGGCAGTAGGTCGACTCACAAGGGGACTGACTGAAAAAACTGCACAATTTTCAGAGACAGTGTAGTGACAGGTAGTGGGTGCTTGTCCCTCATGTCTGCCCAATTTATTTAGTTAGTGGAGGTAGGTAGGATGATAGGTTCTGCACAATTTTTGGGAGGAATGAAGACCGAGGTGATTTCCCAGTCAAATTCTCGAGTTGACCAGAGGGAGGCTTAATGGATAGGCTTGCAGGTAGCGCATATTGAGATATATTCTTAATAAAATTTTGCTTTGTTCTGGGTGACAGTTAGCCAGGTTGATTCCAGGGTTGAGTAGAGCAGACTGCCAGGGAGACAACCTCAAGCTCTGTGCAATTTTGGGCAACAATACTTGGTCACTGAGGGCTGAGATTTCACAGTGCAGCTTAGTGGAGGGTGTTCTTGTTGACGGATCTTCGAAAAAATGGTTAAATGTGTGAGTGAGTGAAGTCTTTTATGCATGACCTTGTGAACACACACTCATCATGACTTGATGACAAGACACCTTAGACCAACAAGACAACATGCTCAGTGTGACTTACTAGAGGGTGCAAGTGATAAGTGCGACATTTGAGATAAATTTTCGAACGACCGTGACGACACTTGCACAACATTGCATACAAATCTATGTGTGAGTGTGATAGGTGCTTACATAGCAAAAAAAAATTTACACATGAAGAGAGACATTGGATATAGCCAGAACAAGACCACAAGCATGACATTGCAACCAACATGTTAAAAGACAATTGGTGAATGATCAATCAAAGAGGGTGTAAAAACTCAACACAGGCTCATGGGATGAGCCTGAGTGTTTGCAAAAATCAAGGAGAAAACCAAGGAAGGCTCCAAAATTGGATGGAGTCAAAAATTGTGGAGGGTTTTGTAGCCGCTACTATAGACACATGAAGAAGAGGAAGAAATTGCGAGATCAAGTGCAACAAATTTCGTTCTCGCAAAAAGTAACAAAAAATGAATTAAAAGCCATGATGGATGTTAAGATAGATGATATAAAAAGGGACATGGAATTTTTAAATGATGATTTATAAGCAGACATGCAAGCATGATGAATGTCAAGATACAAGAGTTGAAGGAAGGTTTGACAAAGTTGCTAGAAGAAAGGCATCCCAATGGTGATAGGGCAATCCATGAAAATCATGACGAAGATAAAAGGAATATCAATTACGATTTTATAGACTCCAATGTGGTGTTTAAGAAACACCACATTCCAAAGATAGATATGAGGAAGTTTTATGGCAATGATCCGGTAAGTTGGATACTACAGATGGAGAAATATTTTGATCTAGATGATGCACAACCCTCACAAAAGGTACATATTGCATCTTTGTATTTAGAACCAAATCAATTTGTATGGTATACATGGCTTTGTTCTCATAAATCACTTGTAACCTAGTCAATTTTTATGGAGGAAATGATAGCACATTATGAGGATACAAAGAGAAACACCTTCTTTAGGAAATTGGTAAATATCAAACAAAAGGGGTCAATTATGGAGCACATTGAGGACTTCCAAAAACTTAATATAAGGGTAGATGATATTTTAGAGGAGCAAAGGATTAATGCTTGCATAGGGACTTTAAAGTATAACATAGAACATGAGGTTCATGTTTGGGAACCTAATTCATTGGAGAAGGCATTCAGGTTAGAAAGAGAAAATGAAAGAAAATTTATGGCAACAAGGAATCCTATCACTCACTATGATAAATATGGAAGTGTTGTTGCTCCTAACCTTCCAAAACCTACAAGGTTGACACCACAATAGTTGGAGGAAAAAATATCAAAAGGGCTCTATTGCAGTTGTGATAGAAAATACACTAAAGGTCATAAGTGTGCCAAGAAGAAATTATTTTACATAGATTGTGAAGAGGAGGAAGAAAAGGATGAAGAAACATCAAAAGAAGAGGATATACACCATGAACAAACCCCAGAGGAAGAATAAATGAATCTCATATCTTATAATGCACTCGTACTTTATGGATATCATCCACCATCCATCACATCATCTTTAAGAGAAAATTCTAAGGTTTAAGCAGTGGAAGATCACATCAAGCATCAACAATAAGTCCTCCAACTCATAAATAATAACCTCACTTTGGCACACAATCAAATGAAACAACATTCAGATAAACATCATTGTGAAAGAAGTTTTGATGTTGGGGACTAAGTATTATTATAGCTACAACCATACAAAAAAATGTTCCTCAACAAGTTAAGAAGGATAATAAATTATCACTAAAGTACTATGGTCATTACAAGGTGTTGCAAAATATTGGTATTATTACAAATTGGAGCTTCCTGCATCTTCTTGAGTGCACCTAGTTTTCCATGTTTCATGCTTAAAGAAGGTTATATGTGACAAGCTCCCAGATCAAACAATATTGTTGGAACTTGAAGAGGAAGGAAAAATCATATTGGAACCTAAACAAGCTACAAAATCAACAACCCAGAAGCTATGAAATTGATCAATTTCAAGATATCTCATCAAGTGGAAGAACTTACCTACTGAAGATTCCAAATTGGAGGATTATAATTTTAGATAGAAGCATCTAGAACTACTAAAGTGTTGCGGAGAACACTTTTTTGGAGTAGAGCGACATGTTAGGTCCCTATACTACTAGTGTATCGCATTATTGTTTATTAGTGCAACCCCCTTATTGTATTGTTGTGCCCATGTAGTCCCCATATTGATATTATTGTGCCCCATAGAAGAATTGTTATTGTTTTTCCCATACAATATTATTGTTGTGTAGGATCTGATTATATTGTGACCCCTCACAGTCCTATATATATATAAAGGAGTTCTTGTGATTTGTACCATCGAATAATTGTTCATTTATGTAATGTAAACGAGGTTCCCCCCTCAAAAAGCCTAATTTTGAAGTTGTTGATATATTTCTTCTTCTATTTTGTGAGTTTGTTTCATAACAAAGTGAGTCTCTAAGTGAGAGGCAATAGTACCACCCAGGAAGAGACAGACATGAACCAAAAGGCTTTGTCTAACATCCAACAGAATAGTCCACAGAGGATGCGACGATCGTTGAAACCAGCAAACAAGGAAATATTTGTCTAGTATCCCATGGAATAGTCCACATGGATGGGTAATCAATAAAAAGAATTACAACACATTTTCAATAAGATAAGAACTAAAATAACCTAAATAGTTCAACTATCTTATTACATGTGAAAGCAAAAATGAAATGAAAACATCCACAAAATAGTCTTGCAAACATTCATAGTGCATGCATGAAGAACATGTTGGCCTTCAAAGGCTCATGTTACTAAGAAAAAGCCCCTAAACACATGTTTACAATGTACATCACTAGCCCTAATAGTGGGAAACCTGAGCCACTCCTTTCTCCTCAAAGAACTAGTTGATCTCTCTAATTCCTTGTGGGAGGATCCAAGGTGAAAAGTCCTTTGCTCATAAAATGAGGGGGTATATATAACCAAGGGATGGTGATTCCCCTTTATGACAATTTGACTACCCTCAAGACTATTAAACTTCCAATGAATTTCCCACTTATATGGATCTCCATATTCATGTGTGTCCTGTAAAATTTCAATTTACAATAAATTTGAATATAGTATACGTGGTCAACAATAGTGATGTGGCATATGACCACTCATGACATGACATGACACTTTTGAAATGGACTACTTGGTGATGTGGCAATGTCAACTCACTATTGCTACTGAGTGTTGAATTGTTCTTGAGAATACTCTTGTCTTCCCCTCCTCATGGCTTGGTGACAAGATTCTTCAATGATATCAGGTCTCAGGTTGTGGTCGTGAGTTGGTGTCATTGATCCTTGATATATAAGCTTGCATTCTTAGCTAAAAAATGTCCTTTGCATGTATTCCTCATTCATCTCCTTCTTCATCATCTCTCCAGGTTCCTGCATCTGCAATTCACTCATGGCGGGATGACATTAGTGCGAAAACCTCTTCTACTAAGATGGTGCATTCTAGTCTAGGGACTGAGTTGGAACTGAGTTACAACTTTGGAAGGGAGGCTCAATGGATATGCATTATGTGGTCCCAACAACCAAGTTTGAGGCTTGAGGCCTGAAACTACGCAATGCGCAGTTTAGGCTGGGATGAGAGGTTGTCTTCTGCACAGTTTTGGAGATGAGTGAGATGGCAGAAGGAGGGGCCACTATGGATATTTATGTGTAGTTCTGAAGAGGAAGATTGACTAAATTCTACATATTTTTGGGAGATAGTGGGTCGGTAGGAGGGGAGGACCACTGAAGGAAGATTCTATGTAGTTTTGGAAATGAAAGGAGGCTTATCTATGGGAATTTCTAGGAAATAGTGGGTCAAAATGAGGGAGTGACCATTGTAAGAAGATTATGTACAATTCTAAGACTAAAGGGAGACAAGTCCCCTGCAGGATTGCACAATTGAAGGGCACAGGGAGGTAGTTTTTTTCTTATGCTTACACAATGTGTAGTTTGGGACAGGCTGACTGAAAGGATTGTGCAATTCTATAAGGGAAGTTTGGGTATTGGGCTCATGAATTGCCTAATGCAACAGTCCTCGGGGACAAGAACTGTGCATTACATAGTTCTAGGGGTCAAGGTCATGGCCTACTGACTAGAACTGCATAATGCACAATCCTGGCAAGTTGGGTGAAGCCAAAGGGTAGGGAAGCTTCTTCAGAAAAGGCTAAGTGTTGGACCAGTAAAACTAGAAGGTGAAATGATAAAGCCTCAATTGTTTCCTAACACTTAGAATACTTGATGACTTAACGACATTGATCACACATGACACATGAACAACAATTTTTCTTGTGTGACTGCTTCATGACCAACTACGAGAAGTGCGACACCTAAGATAGACTTTATGACGACTGTAATGAAAATTGTGATACAATGCTCAAAATTTTGTGAATGAGTGTGAGAGGTGTTTATGTGGTTAGGAAAATGCATAGAAACAATATGGGCCCCTGAGGTGACTAAAATGATCTTATGCATAAAGTGTCACAACCAACATGCGAAAAGATGACATCTTCCTTATCTTGTGAAAGGATGCAAAAAAATTAGAGAAAACATAATGACTTTCATTGTTTGTGACCATACATGTCATTGAATCCATAATGATATGACAATGAAAATCTTTCCTTCATACTACACTAAGAGGCGCATCTCAATTTCATGAAAGATGTTCTTTTTTCTTCATACCTACCCTCCAGAGGGATGTGAATTAGATGGAGTCTCAATGCAGTCTTGATCTTAGATCTTATATCATACCCTAGGGTTATTTAATCTTATTATATGATGATTATCTTTTCTCCTCACCTCCCTAAGTGTCACCTAGCATGTCCTCCTTTTTCATCTCCTTCTTCATCATCTTGCCATAGCATGGTAAATTTCTGTATCTGCAATCCTCATGACAAGATGACATCACCATGATAAACACCGAGTCTAATATGTTGCAATATAATCCATTGAATGAGCAAGAACTAGTAGTAGCTTAGGGGGGAGGCTCAGTGACTAGGTTGGACTGAGGTATAATATTGCACAATGCCCTTGAGGGAAAAATTTAGGCAATTCAAGAAGGAAGTGGATGCTGTGAGATGGGGCCATGGGAGAACAAATTGCATAATTTCATAGGAAAAAGGGGACTAGGCAACTGAGACCATGCAACACACAACTCAGGGAGGCTTGAGGAAATAACTACGTAGTTTTTGGAAGTAGTGAAGTGCGGATGAGGGAGAGGACACTAGGAGAAGCATATGCGTAGTTTTGGGTGCCATGGGAATTTGGGCTTTTGCACATTGAGATGGTTAAATGTGTAGCTCTGGGAGGAATGGACCAAGCATTGCACAACACCAAGGAACAATTGTTTATTTAGGGTTGAGACTATGGAGTGCATAGTTTAGGAAGTTTGGAAGAGGCTAGGTTGCTAGGGATCCTTCAGAAATCAACTAAGTGTGGGATCATTGTAACCGATGTGAACAATGATAGAAATTTATTGTGACCACACACTTGGACACTTGGTGACACAATGTAGATAATCTAGAACATATGAAAACATACTTCCCTTAATGCAACAACCCTTGTGGCAACTTATGACAAGTGTGGCACCAAAGATAGACTTTGTGATGATAATGACGACACTTGTGTACTAATAGTGGGTGAAAATTTGGAAATAAGTGCGAAAAATATCTATATGATGAGGACAACTCATTTTCAGAAACATTGCCCCTTGAAGCAAACTAGAACTCCCCTTTCCATGATAAGTGATAATTCCCATGCCTGAAAATGACACTTGCTATACAAAAGATAAAAGTGTGAATGACACTTGAAATCCAAGAAGGGAGCTTGAAATCATTAGTCAATTAATAAGTGACTAAGGAACAAATGATAAAAGTATACACAGTACACTCGAAAACTTGAGTGTAGGCTAAAATTTTGGAGGGTTTTGGTAGCCACTACAATGCTTGGAAACACACTGGTAGAATCCAAATTCTGTTTTTTGGTTAAATCCTTCATGCAAGGCCTTGGTTCTTCAGGGAGTATTCATCATGTAGATCACTTTGGCCTTTTCCACTTACCCCATGACTAGATATGGTCCCCTCTATCCCTTAACGGTCTAACACAACATAAGATTGAACATAATCATAATGTTTCGAGATGGGAAGGGTAGTGTATCTCTCGAGTTTAAGATTTTCAGAGTACAATTTTTCATCTCTAATTTGTCTCTGCTACCAACAAACCTGGACAGTACCTCAACTAAGTCACGTAGGAACATAAGAATTTCTTTGCTTCTAGTTACCCTGGACATTACCCAAGAGGCTTTGCTTGCTTCACCTCTCTACACAGGAATCCTTTATCTTCTTTCGCCTTTATTTATTTATTTGAAGAGAACTGTGCATTGACACTTATTTATTTTAGGGTGGAAGAGGGATCCCAACTTATTAAGAGTAGAATAGGTTGTTCCTTCAAAGAATCATATAGATACCTCTAATTTAGGTTTTCTCGTTTATATTTTCCCCTTATTTGTTTCTACTAGTTGGATAAACTTGAGAACATCAAAGAAGAAAAGGCATAAGGTTTCCAGACTGGACATGGGTTCATGGTTGGACCAAAACTTTCATTATGGATGGATTGTATTTTTTTCAGAAATTGAATAACCAAAAGAGAAAGCCAACACAAAGAAGATTGGCTGGAGGTTTAGCCAAATGTTGTAGTGTCACGAGACTCTTTAGAATTCAGCCACATATGTACTAAGAAGCCAAAATAGGTCTAGACACAACACTTATTCACTTAATGGACACAAAAGGATCAACTCAATAAGAAAGAAAAAACAAGACGAAATGAAAGACATCACACAACTAGAAGAGAAGAAATAAAATGGCTATAGCAAACATGATGTAGAACCAGAATAAGAAAACCAGGACACACTACAAAGAACAAGTGTAAGATGAGTGCGAGGAAGGGAAAACTAGGATGCAGTTAATCCTAGTACTAACCTAACAAATAGAAGGTCGGGGTCACATATAATGAAATTTCCAGTGAAGCCACGTAGATTTTCCCAACCCGCATTCACAAAGATATGAATAAATTGTAGATAATGTAAATAATTAGTAAGAGAAAATGAAGAGTCATCGGGAGATGAACTCAACAATCACTCCCTCATGTATATAAATATGAATAGCCCAAATGAATAAACATAATATGATTTTAGGAGTTACCTCATGGCCTGACATGGTATCAGAGCCAGCTCCATTTTTAGTTTTCCTACCCTTGTAACTCCCTTCTGTCATTTTCTGTAATCTGCCAGATTCCTGTCATCTTCAACCTTGGAGTGATTCTCGTTCCCTGGCTCCCTGATGCACATGACCACCAGTCCTGCGATGGAGCATTTGAAGATCAGTGTGGAGATTGAGTTTGCTGCCTATGGTCTAAAAGGAATGAAATAGTGTGGGATTTTTTGAGAGATGATGTGGTTGGTGTGCCGTGTTTCAGCACCTTACCTCAACACAACAATTTCAAGTATTAGTATGCAGTCTGGTACATCTAGAATGTTTTTTAAAACATGGTTAATGCTATTGTAATGCATCATTATAGATTCTTGCCTAGTGTATGCATTAGGCACAATTAACACCTCTTCAATGCCCAAAAGCAGCAAACATTGTCTCTGTCCTCTCGGTCTTGTGTATTAAATCTCAATCCACTCTCAGTTTTAAATCTGCTCTCTACTACACAGTGGGCTCGTACAAATGCTATCTTGGCTCATACAAATTCTCTCTCTGCTATCTCGGCTCATACAAATCCTCTCTCTGCTATCTAGGCTCATACAAATCCACTCTCTACATACACAATCTACTCATATAAATCCACTCTCAAATTATATGTTGTCTGGAGGTCCCAATGCTCCATGTTAACTCCATACCATAGGCACCCACTTCTCTGCGTTAACCATCTCTGCTCCAATAAAACCGCTATGCGTTAACCATCTTTGCTCCAATAAATCCACTCTGTGTTAACCATCTCTGCTCTAATACGCAACCAACACCTCTGGTGTCCGCACCTCCCATACTGACAACACCTCACAGCACCTCATATCGCTACTATTTTTTCTCATACACCTCTCATACATTGTTATATTGTGCATTATCTGGGCATGTTATATTGTGATTTTTGTAATTTAAAACAATGTTTCTATATATATATCAGTCCCACACTACATAATAGTGACACTTTGCATAAACCCTCTCCATAACGCATTGTATCAAAAACCTCTTATATATATTTATATCAGAATTGTATTTTTTTTTATAAAACTACCACTGGAAGTCCTATTTCTTGGCAGCAGAAGTATATTTTTTATAGTACACAGATTTAAAAAAAATGCATTCATTTATATCTATCGTGGGAGTGGTTCTCATCAGAAAGGATAACTATACAGAATGGTCACGGAAAATCAAACACACTCTCATCTTTAATGAGCTGTGGAAAGGGGTGTGTGTTGGAGATGGAGACAAAGAACCAGAATAGCCTACCTCAGACAAGGAATTCGCCATTTGGGAAAATAAGAACAACAAGGCTTATGCCTTGATTATAGCTTCAGTAAATGAAGAGGTGAGTTGCCATATTTTTCCATTTTCAAATGCTTTCGAAGCTTTACAAAAACTGAAGGAACTCTATGACTCACACTCTACACTTGAAGTTGTCCAACTCATGATTAAATTGTTCAGCCTTGAACTACAAAATTATGATCCTCTTGCTCTTGCATTAGAAGTAAAACCTATTATACATGATATCAAAGTCACTAATGTTGAACTTCACATTACTCTGATAGCTTTTCTCAAGGAACTTTATCCCACTTACACAAATTATCTTGAGTCATTGCAAGCAAATAAAAACCTCAAAGAAATTACTTTTGACTCCCTTATGAAAAGGTTGTTGAAAGACAAAAAGATTTTGGGAGGAAGACAACTCCTCAGTGTTCTGAAGAGACTGTGTTCTTGCACATAGAGAGAAGAATCTTTCTCAAGATTCTTCCAGAGGAAGAGGTGATCGAAGAGGAAGGGGAAGAAGAAATTTCAGAGGCAAGGGGGGCAGACACTCTTAAGGAGAAAAGTTAGATTTGCATTGCATACGTTACAATAGAGATGGATCACATGATGCATCCACATGCAAGTTGCCTTGGGACAAAATTGAGCAGGAAAGAAGCCAACCCAAAGGTAAAACTAGTGAAAAAGAGAAAGGTAAAGCACCTGAATCCAATGACTATGTTGTGGCACACTGTAATATTGGAGTAAGTGAAGACTTATTTAATTCTTCACTTGCTTCTTGGGAAAATGATTGGTTGATTGATTCAAGAGAAACATACCACATGAATTTTAGAAGATATTTTTTTGAAGAATTTACTAACAATGTTGATGGAGCAGTATACTTTGCAGACAAATCAAAACTCAAGCCATCAGGGCTTGGCACAATCAGGCTTAAATTTCCTAGTCTTCTAGACTTTCTTCTGCATCATGTTTTATATCTCCCATATCCGAGGTGAAAATTGTTGTCCTTGCTCCACATTTTCCAGAAAGGACACTCCATTCACATGTTTGATGGCAAGATTGAGGTGAGAAAAGCATCAGACCACTCACTTGTCATGATAGGGACAGAAGAAGAAAGGCTTCTCAAGTTGTAGGGTAGCTCTGCTCATGCACAAAATTTCTCAGAGAATTATCATTATGATGAAGGTAAATTTATATCAATTTTATTATGGCATGCTAGATTTGGACATTTGAACTATGACAGTCTCTGTTTGTTGAAGAAAAATGGTGTTGCTGGTTTGCCTACAATTCCTCGGAAACTTAAGCATGTGATGCTTGCATTCTGGGAAAGCATAGCAAATAGTCTTTTCATGATTCACATTCCAGAGCACATAGGAAGCTTGAACTTATTCATTCAGATTTATGTGGTCCAATGCCTGTTCCTTGTGCAAATGGAAATAAATATATGATGACATTTATTGATGACTACACTAGAATGTGTTGGGTTTATTTAATGAAGAACAACTCTGATGTTTTCTAACATTCAAGAATTTTCATACATGGATTGAAAATGATGCACAATCTCATATTGGGTCTATTTGCACTGATAATGGAAAATAATATACTTCAAATGAATTTGAAAACTATCTTCGCCAACATGGGATCAAACATCAAACAATTGTGCCTTATAATCCCCAACATAATGGAGTAGCTGAAAGAATGAATAGGACAATCTTAAATATGGTGCGCTCCATGATGTTTTTCAAGGATGTAAAATTGATGTTTTGGGATGATGCAATTCTATCTGTTGTATATGTAAAGAATAGATTTCCATTTAATGCTATTAGAGACAAGAATCCTTATGAAATGTGGTATGGGCACATTCCTTCAGTAAAGCATCTCAGTGTCTTTGGTTCCACTTGTTATGCCTTGATACCAAAGGTACATAGAAACAAACTTGATGCGAGGATTCATAACTATATCTTCTTGGTGTATTCAAACACCTCCAAAGCATACTATCTCTATGATGAAGTCAATAAAAAGTTTGTTGTATCTAGAGATGTAATCTTTCTTGAATCATCCAAAACTAAAAATGTTGTTAAGTGGAAACCTGATCACTTGAATAGATTTGAAAATGCAAAATCATTTCAAGAATTTGATAATCAGATTCCACATCTTGAAGGGGGAATTATTATACTGGATCAATTTGTGAAATATTCTTCTGAAGCACTCTCTACCCTGCATGAAACTCTAACCACTAATGATACTTTGAGTGATGTGATTGATAGAATTGGGAGACTCAATATTGATTCAGTCCCAACTCAATCAACTGAGCAACATGGTCAATCTCATAAAGGTCCCCCAAAGTGGCTCACAAAGACACTTGAAAGTGTTCATCCTAATGAGGTTGGAAAGATAGGAACTAGAAATTCAACTCGACAAAATGGAGGTGATGTAGATGACTCTGATTCACTTGTTGATATGGATGTTTCTTATGATTGTGAATTGAATTTGTCTACATATTTTGAACCAACTTCCTTCAAAGAAGTTGCTTCTCATGATGAATGGAAAGAAGTGATGCAAAAGGAGTATGATGCCTTGGTAAAAAATGGCACTTGGAAGCTGGTTGATCCTCCATTGGGAACCAAACCAATTGGATGCAAGTGGGTCTACAAGAACAAGTATAAATTTGATGGCTCACCCAACAAGCACAAAGCCAGGCTTGTGGCAAAAGGTTTTGCACAAAAGGAAGGGTTTGATTATGAGGAGACTTTTTCCCCCATAGTAAAATGGGCTACCATCCGGACAATCTTTGCCTTGGCAGCTTAGAACAATTGGAAAGTCCATCAAATGGATGTGAAAATTGCTTTCTTGAATGGAGATCCAGCCTGAAGGATTTTCCATGAAAGGACATGAACATAAAATATGCAAACTTGTGAGATCCTTGTATGGCCTCAAACAAGCACTATGAGCCTAGTATAAAAAACTAACTGAGCATCTTCTGAAACTCAATTTCAAACATTATGATCTTGAGGATGCAAATTTGTTTGTCAAGAAAGTTGGAAAAACAATTGTATATCTTGTAGTATATGTAGATGATTTTTTGATGACAGGGAACAATGAGAGATACATTGCATCCTTGAAGAAGGAATTGAGGAAAGGTTTTGAAATGACTGATTTGGTCTATGTTCATTACTATCTTGGTATTGAAGTAACTCATCATCTAAAGTCCATATTCCTATCTCAAAAGAAGTACATTCAAGATCTGTTGAACGGGTTTACCATGGCTGAATGCAATCCTATAACTACTCCAATGGAACAAAACTTAAATCTCACATCCATTGAAGGAAAAGAATTTGAGGATGCAACAAAGTATAGACAAATTGTAGGAAGTCTCAACTACCTGACTACTACCAGACCAGACATTTCGTTTGCCGCTGGAATCCTCTCCAGCTTTATGCAAAAACCTTGTGAGGGACATTGGTCTACTGCAAAAAGAGTTCTAAAGTACCTGAAGGGAACTCAAGAATTTGGACTCAAGTATACACAGATGGGCGACTTCAACTTCATTTGATACTCTATTTTTGACTTTGATGGATACAAAGAAACTAGGGTATTTACTTCTAGTTATGCTACGAGTCTTGGATCAAGAGCTATCTCTTGGAGTTCATGCAAACAATCAGTTCCAGCAAATTCCACAATAGAGGCAGAATATGTGGTAGCAGTTGAGGCAACAAAAGAAATTGTGTGGCTGAGGAAAATTCTAGAAGATTTGCAGGTAAAACAAGTACATTAGACTCCACTCATGATTAACAATACCTCTGCAATAAAGTTTTCCAAGAACCCAAAGTTCCATGATCAAACAAAGCACATCAATACAAAATATCATCTGATTCGACATCATGTTGAAGCCAAAGCAATCCATCTTCACTATTTTTCCACTAACGAGCAGATTGTAGACACCTTCACCAAAGCCCTTGGCAGAGAAAAGATTGAAAGATTCAAAACGATGATTGGACTCACCAACATCCCTTTAGATTAAGGGAGGGAATGTTAACACCTAATCATAGGGATTGGGTGAACAAATTGTAAATAATGTAAATAATTAATAAGAGAAAATGAAGAAGCATCGGTAGATGAAACTCAACAGTCACTCCCTCATTTATATAACTATTAATAGCCCAAATGAATAAACATAATCTGATTTAAGGAGTTACCTCTTGGCTTGACAGAGAGAAATCATATCTGACTTAGTTCAGGGGACTTACTAGAGTCATGATATCTTGATATTACCATGAACAAAAGTTGAAGTGCCTCGACACCCTGGCGAGTCCCATAACTTCCCAGGATTGTAGAATCACATTTTGAAACTTGATTTAGATCATGCATGGTTTGAGGATGGATGTTGTTACTCGTTTCAAAATTTCTCACCGGTTGGCAGCCATCTCTGTCACTGATTTGACCAGATTCTCAAGCTTCAACAACCAGATTACTCAAATGGAAAGACTCTTCTTATAGAATATTCAAATATAAATGAATCAATGAGATCTCATTGAGAAAGATGATTTGAAGAGTTTTCTTCATGAAATAAAAGAGATGATGAGGGATGGGAAGGGTACTCTATGTTTTGATTATTTTCAATCTCATCATGGACAACCTCATCGCCTTGTGATAACTCATCAAAAGAAGAAATTAAAGAGCATGGATTATAACTATTGCAGGTATATGCATTGCAACTAGAATAACACAAGGGGCAGTGAGGTGAAGAGGAGGTTTTGCTAAACACACCTTCTTTAACTAAATCAGATTTTGGATCATAGATAAGATCTTCACAAGAAAGTGAAAGATTAGGTGATGCAATTATCTTCATCGGGATGATTGTTGCTCAAGTCTATAGATTAACTGAAAGAATTGATTACATTTGATTCACTACTGAGATTAGCAGATTGGGAATAGGAATGGACACTTATTATTTTGACATGGAATATTTTGAATAAGAGAGGAAATATTAAAGGTGTCTTCACCTTCCTACTCCTCTATCCACGTAATGTGATTGCTTTTTACGTAATCACAATTTGAACTAGCAGCTTGAGAATCAATAGAATGTGAAGAAATAGCTAGTGGAGTAGATTGATCAAGTGGATCATGATATAAAGGGTTGATATATGTAGATGATAGAGGATAACAAAAATATATATTATATTTGAGACTAGAGTTGCGACCGTGACATCATCTAGCAGAATGGAGGATTGAGTCTTCACTGTAGGCTTCATGAGACCTTCTGGAATTTCTTCCATTGAACCTAAATCATGAAAAGTGGAAGAAGAATGAGAAGATGGATAGAAGATTTGATTTTCAGATTTCCCAGTTTTACAACCACCATAAGGGGGCACCCACATCAAGATTGGAAATGGAGGAAAAAGAATAAAATGGGTAGTAAACTCCTCCTCTAAGATCTATGGCGTCTCATGATTCATAAGAATTGGGGGAATTCAAGAATTAGGGGGTTCAGGTTAACCATGTAACAAGATAAGAACCAAAATTTGAAACTCTTGTCGCAACAAATCCCAATTCATATATTTTTCAGGATTCTCATAACAAAGGTGAAGGAATCTATTGAGAAAATCCTCAACTGATTCATTTGGCTTCATTCTTAAGAGATTGATTCTTCCACAAACACTTCGGTATTCATACTTATTGAAGGTAAATGAAGCTCCTTGAAAATCTGGTCAAATAAATGGATAGAAGCAATGGGTAATGTTTGACACCATTGACTAACCACTATCTTTGACACGATAGAAGCAATGGGAGGTTTATATTTACAAAATTCTAGGGAATATTGGGCCGGACTAATAGACTAGCCACTATAAGAATATTTTGTGCACTTTTAAGACCGAAGGGAGACTTTGCCCCTATGGGATTGCAAATTTCAAGGGCATATTGAGGCAACTTGTTGCTTGTGCTTGCGTAATGTGTAGTTTGGGATAGGCTGACTGAAAGGATTATAGAATTATCGAAGGGAAGGTTGGGTCTTGGGCTTAGGAATTACGTAATGCAATAGTCTTGAGGGATGGGAGATGCACATTGTGTAGATCCAGGGGTCAAGGTCATGCCCTACTAACTAGAACTATGTAATGCATAGTTTAGGCAGGCTGGGTGAACCCAAGTTGAAGGATGGGGGAGATTTTTCAGAAAACGCTAAGTGTTGGACCAATGAAACTGATAGGTGAACTGATGAAGCTTCAATTGTGTCCTAATACGTATAATACTTGACGACTCAACAACATTGATCACCCGTGGCACATGAGAAACACTTTTTCTTGTCTGTGACTGCTTGATGACTGGCTACAACTAGTGCAACACCTAAGATAGACTTTATGATGAATGTGACGATAATTGTGCGACAGGGCTCAAAAATTTGTGAATGAGTGTGAAAGGTCTTTATATGCTTATGAAAACTCATAAACACAAAGATGGGCCCTCGAGACTACCAAAATGAGCTTAAACAAAGTGCGACAACTTGCATGAGAAAATACGACATTTTTCTTATCTTATGAAAGAAAGAAAAACACTTAGAGAAAACAAAACAACTTTCAGTGTGTGTGACCATACATGTCATTGAAGCCGTAATGATATGAAAACAACATGATTTCCTTCATACTACACTAAGAAGTGCATTTTAATTTCATTAAAGATGTGCTTTTTTCTTGGTACCTACCCTCCAAAGGGCTATGAATCAGATGGAGTATCCATGTGGTCCTGATCTCTGATCTTCTATTATACCCTAGGGTTCTTTGGCCTTCTTATCTAATGATTATATTTTCTCCTCATATCCTTAGGTGTCATCAAGTATGTCCTCCTTATTCATCTCCTTCTTCATAATCTTGCCATAGCATGGTAGAATTTATTTATTTGCAATCCACTCATGAAAAGACGTCATCAGTATGATAAATCTCTAATCTAAGATGCTACATTATAATACATTTATTGAGCTAAAACTTGTAGTAGGTAAAGGGGAAAGTCTTAGTTACTAGGTTGGATTGGTGGATAAAATTGTGCAGAGCCCATTGAGGGAAAAAATTGTGCAGTTCAAGTAGGTGGTGGAGGTTGTGGGATGGGGCCCTGGGAGGACAAAATCCGTAGTTTTAGGAGGCAAAGGGAATTGGGAAATTGAGACTGTGCAATGTGCATATTATGGAGGCTTGAAGGATAGAACTAGAAATTTTTGTAGGTAGTGAAATCCAACTGAGGAAAAGGACACTCGGAGAAGCATCTATGTAGTTTTGGGTGCCAAGGGAGGCTGGGATTCTGTGCATTGGCATTGTGAAATGTGTAATTCTGGAAGGCAGAGACTGAGCATTGCGTAGTGCCAAGGAATAAGATTTTTTCTTGAAGGTTGAGACTGCGAAGTGCATAGTTTAGGAAGGCTGCAAGAGGCTAGGTTGTTAGGAATCCTTCGAAAATCGGCTAAGTATGGGATCACTGTAACCAATGTGAATATTTATAGATCTTGACAGTGGCCACACACTTAGACACTTGGTGACACAATGTATATCATCTAGAATATATGGAAACATACTTCCCTTAACGCAAAAACCTTTGTGGCGACTTATGACAAGTTTGACGCCGAAGATACACTTTGTGATGATAATGACAACACTTGTGTAATAGCACATGAAACTTTGGAAATAAGTGCGAAACATGTCTATATCATGAAAAAAAACTCATTTTCACAAATATTTCCCCTTGAAGCAAACCATAGCTCCGCTTTGCATGATAAGGAATAATTCCCATGCCCGAAAATGACACTTTCTATATAAAGATAAAAGTGTGAATGACACTTGAGTTCCAAGAAGGGAGCTTGAAATCATTAGCTGACCAATAAGTGATTAAGAAATGATTGATCATAGGATCCACTCTAGGCTCCAAAATTTGAGCGTAATCCAAAATTTTGGACGGTGTTGTAGCTTCTACAACACTTGGCGACATACTAGTAGAATCCAACTTCTATGTTTTGGTTAAATCTTTCATGTAGGGCCTTGGTTCTTCGAGGAGTGTTGATTCATCATTTATATCACTTTGGTATCTTACACTTACCACATGACTAGACATGGTCCCCCCTGTACATTAACAGTCAAACATAACATCAAATTCAACATAATCACAATGATGTATTGTTACTTTGAAGGCCTTCGCTTCAACCCACTTGGTTAAATATATAGTACACACAATGCTGTATTGCTTCTGTTTGGATGGAGGTTTAATGGGCCCTGTGAAATCCATGACCCACTTGTCAAATGGTTTTGAAGTCACTTGAGGTTGCAGAGGCATTTCATCCATTGGGGTAGGTTTCCCCATCCTTTGGCACCAATCACAATAATTGGTATACCTCCTCACATCTTGGCGAAGAGTGGACCAGTAATAACCAGCTTGTAGTACCTTCAATGTTCTTCTTTTGGATGCAAAGTGACCTCCACAAGGCCCATCATGATAGGTCAGAAGGATGTCAAAGACTTCCTCCTCCCTAAAACATCTTCTTAGAATTTGATCTGGGCCTAGCTTGAAGAGATTGCCCCCCATCCAAGAGAATGGGGCGCTCTTCCTTACGACCTTGCTCTTTTCCTTGGAGGACAAGTTTGGTGGAAACTGTGCAAACACCAAGTATTTTCTATGTCAGAAAACCATGGAGAGAGAACTGAAATGGCGAATAAGTGTTCATCTGGTAACTGATCATCAACCATTCCTTCCTCCCCTGTAGGCAAAGTCAGTCTAGATAAAAAATCTGCAACAACATTCTCCTTGCCAAGCTTATCAATAATTTTTAAATCAAACTGTTGCAATAAAAGTAACCATCTAATAATCCAAGAATTTACATCAGGTTTATTCATCAATTATTTAATTGCAGCATGGTCATTATGTACAAATGTTTGGTAGCTAGTAATGTAATGCCTAAATCTATTCAATGAGTGCACAACAACTAGGAGCTCTTTTCCATTCACTGTGTAGTTCAGGTCGGCTTTTGACAGATTCTTATTGATGAAGTAAATGGCATAAGGTAGCTTGTCATCTATCTAGACTAGAGTTTCTCCTATAGCTTTGTGAGAGGCATCGACGTGTATATGGAAAGGAAGAGCCCAATTTGGGCCTCAGAGAATAGGAGCAGTAGTCAACTTGTCCTTTAGGGTTTCCATGGCTTCTTGATAGTTTTTTGACCATAAAAATTCAGAGTCTTTGGCCAATAACCCAAATAAAGAAGAAGCTAACTTCCTGAAATATTTTATAAATCTCCTATAGTATCTAGATAAACCTAAAAAGCTTCTAACATTGCTATGTTTTTGCAAAGTCGGGACCCTTTTTATGATGGCTATTTTATTTGGGTCTACTTGTAGTCCTTCTTGGGATATTTACTCACCTAGAATAGTCCCTGTAGTCATCAAGAACTCATATTTTTTGGGACTAAGGGATGAGTTCATTTCAATGCATTTGTTTAGCACCTTACCCCGGTTAGAGACAGCCTCCTGGAAATCACACCCATAGGGTGTAAAGTCATCCATATAAATTCCTACTACATCATGGACTAGCAAAAGTACCCCAAGGATAGGTGAAGCTGGTTTTATCCTCGTCCTCTGGGCTAATATGGATTTGATTGTACCTGCTGAACCAATCTGGGAAAGAGAAAATTTTTCCCTGCCAATCCATCTAACACTTGGTCAATGAAAGGTAGAGGGAAATGGTCCTTCTTTGTTGCTTTGTTTAACTCTCTATAATCAACACAAATCCTCCACTTCCCATTTTTATTTGGGACCAGCACCAAAGGAGACACCCACTCACTATCCGAGATAGGGTAAATGAATCCTGCATCCAACAACTTTTGCAATTCCTCTTAGAATATATCCTTGAGAGCTGGATTCATTCTCCTTTGGAGTTATCAAATTGGTTTGCAACCTTCTTTGGTATAAATGTGGTGAGTACACACTGAGGGGTGCACTCCCTTCATCGCTTTGTAAGTCCAAGCAACGACATCCAAATTCTTCCTTAGCATGTTACATAGCTCTTCTTCTTGATGTACAGGAAGAGTGGGGTTGAATCTCAAAGTTCTTTTATGGATGAATTCTATTGTCTTGACACGAGTATGGTTTGAATAAGCTAAGCATAGATCAATCTGATGGTTTCTCTTGGTTTCCTTCACTGCTTCCTCTAGAGACAAGGTGTTGGAAGTAGGATTTTAGAGGATGTGTTCAATCAAATAATCTTCATCAGGTTGTCCTCCTCCCGTGGTAGTTTCTAGGGTATAGAGTTGGGTGGAGTAGACTTCATCTTCTTCCTCCTATTCTAGCCATAAAGGTAAATAATGTTCTAAATATGGCTGATCAGGAGGGTACAAGACCAACTATTTAGATAGATGCTCATTTTTTATAGTCATGTTTATATCCCTCCAGCTGATGTAGGCATCGACATTGGCTAACCAAGGTCTCCCAAGAATGAGAGGATAACCATTAAACCTGGTCTTAGTCTAGAGAACTAGGAATTTTTTAGGTTACTCCCAAGAGTCAATGGAGACCATGAAATCCTCAATGATCCCCTCAGGGGCTACTATGGATCAGTCTGCAAGTTGCAAGACTGTCGTCGTATTTCTTAATGAGCCTTGAAAATTCAAATTAAGCATGGTGCCCTTAGTCATTACATTCATGACAACCCTAAGATCAATCAAGGTATGTGGGAAAATGGTGCCATTGATGTGCACATCTACTACAGGGCTTCCAGGGTCTAAATACTTTGGGAAAATTACTTGCCCCAACATTAAGTCAGACAACTATCCAATAGCATTAATGGTAAGGGTGTCTCTTTTCACCTCCCTGGATGTTTGAAACACTTCTCTTTAATCAGTTTGTTGTAAATAGGTACATCCTTAATGGCTTGGAGAAGTGGAATTTTGACACATAGTTTTTTCAATTCACCCAAAAGTTCATTCTCTTCTAGGGTAGGTTGGACTGGATGAGTTAATCTTTCAAGAAAGGGTGGTGGATTCAATCTTGGCATACTTTCCTCTCTTTCCTCCTCACTCCCCCTAGGTGGATATGGAGGTTGTTTGTCTAGGAGTACTGTCCCATACCTCATGTAGATTTCCTAAACTTCCATGGCATAAGTAGGGTAGGATGTCTCTCCATTGTAGACCTATTGTGACTATCTATTTTTCAGGTTCGGATCTGGTTGGGTAGACATCTGAGGTTGTATAGGTGGAGCGGGGTGTAAAATTTGTGCTTGATTAGGAGGTGAAGGCAATAAAGTTGGAGCATTGTTGTATGGGAGCCTCCCCCCCTGGGTGGTGCATTCCAGTGATGTTGCTGAGGAGTATATGGCTGAAATGTTTGGTTGGTCGATTGGGAATGGTACAAAGGTGCAAAAGACCATGGAGAAGGTATAAAATACGAGGGATGAGTAGGGGGCCCCCAAGAGGTAATGGATGTTTTTTGGTTAGGGTTGTAATATGCATAGGATTACCCTTGCTTACCATGTTGGTACGGTCAAGGCCCATGAGGCCTTCTTTGATTTATGTAGTAGAGTTGTTCATTCACCCCTTTAGTTCCCTGATACACAACTTTTCGTCCAGGTAGAGAAGGGCACTTGCTTTTGGATTGGTTTTCTTCACATACCGAACATATTTATATAAGTTTTAATGGACATTCATTCATAGGGTGCCTCCTTGTGCATCTGGGGCAGAAGATGGCTAATGCTCTCTCTGCTTCCTCCTGCTTCCTCTTGATTTGCATAGTGTCCATCTGTAGGGCAAGGGTTTGCAACATTTCACTCTTAAAATCTTCCAACATGTTTCCAATTTCACCATTTATATATGTGTTGGAAGAGGATGAGTTGGCCACCAGTTGGCCACCCCTAACCTTTTTCCTAGCTTCCCTAGAATGGTTCTTAAATACAGTCTTGATATCCTCATAGGGTAGCTAATAGATTTCCCTTCTTGATAGCAGGTTTAGGGCATCTAGAATATCTTCCCTGACCCCCCCGAGTAGGACTAGATTTAGTGACTCAGGATCAAGTGTGCACCTAGCCCTTTTGTAGCTAAGCTGGAATCTTTCCTCACAATCCTCTAAGGACTCCTCATGCCACAAGGTCATTCTAAAATTTTCTCTTTAGTTTCTTTGGACCTGCAGTAGTCCCTATACTTGTTTTTGAAAGCTTGCTGTATTTGAGCCTAGGTGGTGATGTTATCCCCAGGTAAACCCATGAACCAGTGTAGAGCTGAATCCTTGAGAGTGGATGGGAATAATTTCAAGTTCTGATCATCAATGGTGTAATCATAATTTTTGCATATGACAGCGAATTCAAACAAGAAAGTATCTGGATCTTCTGATGTCAGGCCATGGAAGTGAGGAAGAGCAGAGGAGCTTAAGTTTGTCATCTTGGCATCCCCATTGGTTTCTCTGATGGGAAAAGCACCTTCAATTCTTTCTCTATCTCCTCTGTCATTTCTATTTTCCGCCATTAGCTCAGTTGGAATGGATTTTTCTCCACTTCCCCTATAGGCTCTTCAAAAATCTCTAGTTGTTCACCTAAGGGGTCCTCTAATTCATAGCCACCGAAGAAGAGGGAAGGTTGGTTCTTTGAAGTGGTTGGGGTATTTGGTAGAAATTTTCCTAAGTTATCCCTATTCCTACGAGGCATGAAAGAAGTGTTTTTTTTTCCAATATTTAAGACTAATTGCAGAATTGAAAAGACAAACTAAATGGAAACTAACTGCTGAATGAAATCTCTTACAGAATGGAAAGAAAAGCAAACCAACTTACAACTATCTTGCAAAAAATGAAACTAATCGCAAAATGGATGAGATAAGAGATGAAAGAAAGAAAGTAGAAATCACATCTACTTAAACACCTCTCACGCAATCGTGCCAAAAAGTGATGAGCACCAGTATTGCAGCAATAATGTTACAACTCCTGGGCTACCAACTTTACTTGATCAACCTAGAGTTCATACAAACTTGGAGGTAACAGTGTTGTCTACAAAAATAGATGCAATTGATCCACTCTTTGTCACTGCTGAACTAGTGATATACCACTAGGTTTTCTCAAATCAGCCTTCTATTGATTTAGAAGAAGTTTGATTACCAATCGAGAAAGGGGGATTTTACCCTAATTAAGAGAATTGAAATATTATCTACTACAGTAATGAAAGACTGAGATAAATGCTTAAAACACACCACTCATCTAGCTATCTATTAAGAGATCTTGCTTCAGAATAATTCTAAGCTAACACTTGTGGAACCCTAATTATCCTAAGCAATCAAACACTTTACTGGTGTGCATATGAATGAACACAACAACCTTTTCATTTTGTCCATTTTGTGAAAACATGAATGCCAATTCTTCTTGATTATATGGCAGGTGGGTTAGGTGTTGAGAGAGATGGTTGTGAAGGGTCAGGTGGCTTGAGAGACAAGCATGGGTCTTCTCTTATCTTTGTTGATGCATTTTCCACAAATGAGCCACAAAATAGGACACTACACGTCGTCTTATAGGATGTCCTAATGCACCTACAGGATCCCCTGTATTTCTACAAGATCGGGACAAAAGCATAAGGAGTGATTTAGGCAGTGTTATAGGGCTTAGGGAAGGCTGATGGAAGGAATAAGGCAAGGAAGTGGCTAGGACTTCCTCAGAACTCAAACCAAAGTTTGTAGGACAGTTGGATTTGCTCAACAAGCATGACAAGTTGTTCTTATGAAATGATAACTCGGTTTATGGACATAGTGGATTTTGGCGATTATGGATGGATGAGGATAGGTCGAGGCTATTGAAATGAGATCTTCCTACACTATTGAAACTCCTGCAATACACACATCACTGGAATTTACCCAAAATTCAGGTCAAAACAAGAAAGATCGCCAACAACATAAGAAAACATAATTTCATCATTCATTTGCATGGTTAATGCATGGAAATAGTTGCAGCCTATCGTGAAACACCATGAAATCTAATACGAAGCTGGAGATATCAGAAATAACAATTGCAACCTATCCTTGAATACTGAAAGATGTTGGCCTGATTAGCAGAAAACCTTGAATTTCATAAGAAATCATAATTCTAACTTTTCGGGGCTGAATAAGAGTTTTTCCTTCAAACCATGGTCCCTCAAGGGAGGAGTGAGGCAAGATCCACCTGTTATTAGCCTTTTTGGCATTCCTTTCTCTCTTTAAAGCCACTTCTATAGCTATGCACATATGGAAGCAAACTAATCAAATTCACAAATACTTGGAATGAAACAATGCCAAATTTAATTCAACAAGTAATATATGAAATAACCTAAGAATACAAGTAGGTTGGGGGACATGTGTAGTTACGCATCAAGCCCAAGAAGAGATCCTTGTGGATTGGATTAGTGCCAAGTTGACACCTAGGTTTTGTGGACCTTTCAAGATTCTTGAAAGGATTGGACCAGTAGCCTATCAACTTGCACTGCCTCTGACAGTGAGATTCCATGATGTTTTCCATGTGTTATTACTTAAAAAGTATGTTAAATATTTTGATCATGTGATTGAATGGCCTCTATTGTAGGTGGATCCGAAAGGATAATTCGTGTCAGAACCTCAGTGTATATTATAGAGAAAGATGTTCATGCCAGAATTGAGAAATTGAGCAGGTTAAAGTGCAGTGGAAGCACTTTGGGCCTAATGAAGCTACATTGGAGATGGCAGATAAGATGCGAGTTATGTGTCCTTCTCTATTCATTGAATGAGTAAATGTTTTGGTAAATGTGTTGGTGCGATTTTTTGGTTTATGTACATATGGATGTAAATAAAGCCATGAGCTATGTTATAACACTCCAATAAGCAGTATGGGTGTCATGTCCTTATGGTTGTTATGTTGTCATGTTGTCATGTTGGTTTTCTTCTCAGCAGGTTGATCATTGTAAATACTGCAACAAGATAAGTTATAAAGCTCCGTGGGCAGTATGTTTTTCTTTAAGTAGTCTTGCTAGTTTTAGGTGTCATTAAACACTGAGGACAATGTTCCCCTAAGGGGGAGGGGTCTGTAAAGACCCTGGTCAAAAATCCATGTAATAAAAAGTTCATAAAGGATAAATAATAACCATGGTCACATGATACGTATTCCAAGCCAAATTTTGGGAAAAACATCGTAGTGTGGGTGTTCATTTCGTTTATTATGGCTATGGAAATTGGAAAAAGAAATGGGTAAGGATTTGGAAAGGAGAAAAGGCATTTATTGGCATTTATTTATGAAAATAATGGAAAATATGAGAAAAGGAAGGTGAAAGGTCACAGGTTGCATGTGAGGAGGAAAATAATGGAAAATTGAAGAAAATAAAGGCCTCATTAAGAAAAATGTTTCGAAGGATTATTTCATGGATTTTGTGGCATACTTGGGATTTTGAGGAAGAAGGCGAAGGAAGAGAAGGAAAGTGCAAGAGGAAATTGGGATCAGCAACTACAATGAGTTTATCTTGCAGGTACCGAGTTGCATGTATGATTTCCTTACTAGTTTTAGCATGCATGGAACATGCATGTGGTTCCTTGGTCATGGTCTGTCATTGACATGGAGGACTCCATGGATAAACAATGGTTTTTCCTAGCCTTTCCATTTTCTATATAGCCATGGTGTTCTGGGAGTTTTTCCCTTTTTCTTTCTGGTTGGTTCTCATGTTCCTTTGGCTATGGGTTGAGTTATTAGCTCCTGGAGCCTTGGTTGGAAAATCTCTCTAGATCCCTGTAACAGTTCGGGTTGATTTATTAGCCTTGAAGCCTTGGTTGGAAAAACGCTTTGGATCCCTTGGTGGGTTGAGTTACTAATCCTAGAGCCTTGGTTGGACAAACGCTTTGGAGCCCAGCAACAACAATGGGTTTAGCTAGCCTTGGAAAATTTGGGTAGAGACCAATCTGGTGATGGATAGTGATGTTCAACTAAGAGGTGGAATCATTGGTTGAGGGTTGAGGCAGCTAGGCCTCTAGAAGCCCTGGTTTGATTTTGATGGATTTGTTCTATGAGATCTCACATTCATGCTTGGAATATGGCACAAGGGTGATTAGATGAAGAGAGATTTGGTTCAGCCAATATATGGTTAGGTGGAATGTGGAATTCCCAAACTTGGTTTGCCTTTGTATTCATCAATAGGAGCTCTCTTTCCCCCTAGTATTTTATAGGGAAATATACTTGTTTATATGTGGCTTATATGGATGTTATATCCTTGATATTTCTATTGGTTATATGTTGGTTATGAATGAGTTATATGACAGCAATAAGGGTATGGATCTCATCATATTTTTGTTAATCACTGAATGAAAAATGAAAATATGACATTCTTACAGACCCCCTCCATAAACATAGATTTTTGTGAAATTATGGCATCCATTGCGGCTAAAACAATGGAATGTTTATATTCCTCCTTGACTCGCACACAAGGAGTTACCATATCTTCACATTCTCCTATGTCGACATATTCAACACTAAGTGGAAGTCCTAAAGTAAATTAAAAATGTAGGGATACGGTGAATTTTTTATTGTGGCTTAGTTGCAATGACCATTTTAGTGAAGACGAAACATGGGAAGGGTGGGAGAGATTTCAACCTGTACCTCTCAATTACAAGAGCAAAGAGGGAAATATAAAAGGATTGAACCTCTCACTTGCAAGTTTAGATTGTTGAAGTGATGCAATTAAGATGACTAGCATAAATGATTGATTTGTATTATTGTAGTACTTGTTAAGTAATCGTGTTTTTCTTCCTAGACTAAATTAGTCATTCAAGTTAGCCATTTTCAGTTGTAGTATTTATTAACTATTCTTATATAATAACCCAGAACTAAATTAGTCATTTAGATTAGTCATTTTTAATTGATCACTTAAGATTTCGCATTTTTGGTAGTATTTCACTTTGAAAAGCTACAATGACTAACTTTTTTTATCCCCTAGTCGCTAATTTCATCATTTTCTACTAGTGCAAGAGTCTCCTTTTTCCACAAACAATAGGGAGCACTTCCTCTAGCAAAAGAATTCATATTCTAGCTAGATTTGGAACTTTTTGAGGATTTGCAAAATGAATTGTAGGTTGACACCTAAAGGGTCTACCTTTACACTAAACTAGAGAGCATTTCCTCTAGTATGATAGTTCAAATTATAGCCAAATTTGGAATTGTTCCAAGAAATACACCAAAAATGCTATTGTTGGTGTTCATACTTAGGCCACCACCGATTGAGACCTCGATTTACCCACCTTATATCATCATTTCAAGGAGCACAATTAACGAATTGTTAGACATGATTATCAAACCCAAAATACATGTCAACATGATGATAGCACGATGATTATATATGATCGTATAGATGTGGGAAAGATTGGACAACATAATATCAGTTTAGAGATAGAGGAATGATAAAGATGAAGTTTGAGGTATATTCGGGTTATGTGAAGAAAAGTCGCATACACACACATGTATGAAGAATAAAAGGTGTGTATAGTTTTCACACCATAGGATTATAAATACCAATGGTCTTTACCATGGTATTTTCCAATAGTATTGAGCTAAGCAAGATATATTTGATCCCATCAAAGAATAGCATTGACATTAGTGGTGTTTTGACCTTTGGCATTGGATAAGGGCTAAGTTATGTAAGGAGATGAAGATCAAAGAAATTGGTGTGTGCAAGTGATGAATATTTCATGAATAATTAGATCTGAAACAAGTGTGCATCAATGGGCTATTAATGAATTGTTTGTTCTAAAACTAAGTATGCACCCACGAATCTGATGATGGATTGGATCCAATATATTTGAAATGATTATATTGATAATGGATTGATAATTGATCTATAATATTTATGTCTAATGCATGTTTTATTATATATTCTGAGAAATGAGTTTGTTCTAAAGGTCCAACGTGCAACAAAGCTATAAGTCAACAATTGTAGATTTGTAGGTTGTATATTTATACGCAAGTTTGATAACCTCAAAGGTGCATACATATCTCGGTTTAATGCTTGTAAGTCACATATCGATTGAGGTCTATATACGGTTTGATTCTTGAAAAGTGTATTTACACTCAAAAATGTTTTGTGGAAGGTGCATATATAAGTTAGGGTGTAACTCAGTTTTTGTTTCAGAATGACAGTGATTCAGTTCCAGGGTTAATGTTTTGAAATTTGTACATTAGTATGCTTCAATGAAGTCACGTACATGCGTGGATCTACTAAAGTAAAGTAGCATATATATTTTGAGATTTTATTGGTCAAGATTTTTAGTTGGGGTAATGAGTTAATGCAATGTTTGGGTTCAATATTGATATTATGGTTACAATGATTTAACTTCTTTGGTTAATTGATAATAAGTTCTTTGATTTGGGTCTCAGATGGTTCAGTGATTGGTTTGTTCAGCTAGTTCAATAATTGAGTGATTTGTTGCACTGATTAGTTTAGTTTTGATATTTGGTATTGGACTTAAATGATAGTTGTGGGTACAGTCTAAAAAATTGATGAAAAGTGGCTTACAAGTTGGGATGTTTTGTATCAGGTGGATCCAGTGTGAAAATTTATGAAACGTGGTCCACCAAAGTGTTGACAGTTGAAGCCTTCAGTGAGGAAATTGAAATTTCTTTCCATTGGTAGCTGGTAAATTAAATTAGGGGGTAGGAGCTCCCTTCTAGTGGATGTGGGTAGACAAAATCAGGGGGTTGGAACTCCCTTCTAGTGGGTGTAGGAGAACAAGAGAAGGTTGTTTCCTTCTGTAGATGGGTGTCCATGTGCTAGTATGAGTTAGTGCTTGCACAATATTGTAATATGTTTTCTTTATAATAAAACATAAAGACAAAGACAACAACAACGATGGTTTTGTTTCCACATTGGGTTTCCACTTAAAAATCCTAGTGTTCATGTATGATGATGTGTTTTTTATGTGTGATGGTTTATTGTGTTCTTACTGCACATGGTTGCTGTTTAATTAAATCCTAATGAAGTGCGTCTAAATTAGTTCAAGTTAAACAAACTATGGATTAATTGAAAAGTTAGTTAACTAGATATATGCTAGTTGTTTACATAACAATCATGTACATACACAAGTTTTCTTCACTATAATGGCGTCCAGAAATTTGGATAAGAAATGAAAAGTATAAATGAATTTTAAAATACTCATTCACATCCCCCAGTGTTTTTCCCAACAATGAATAAAGTAATCATTTACATTCTGCACTAAGAGACACTCTACAACCAAATGTAAAGATACTTTGTCACATAATATTACATTTCAAAATAATTGTGATTTTTACATTACCCAATTAAAAAATAAAAAAATAAAAATAATAGTAAACAAAAATATATATTGTTCATACATCAAATCTTCAATTTGGGTATTTAAATTTATATAAAAACTAGTTTTTGGAAAAGAAATATATTTGAACTTTCCAACTAAATTATATATATATATCTTAAAAAAAACCTGTAGCAACTCCCCAAGTTCAAAGCGTGATAATCATCGTCCTTGTCATATCAGTCGCTCATTGTCATTGTCATCGTCCTTGGATATCAGTCGCTCAAGTTGAGAAACTCTAAAGCTTAAATCGTTGATTAATTTATCATTTGATTCAACTTTCCTGTAGAGATCTGTCAACACCTTCTGGATTGTATCCTTCTCCATTTTTTCTACTGCTGCACCACCCTTCCCTATCCCATCGCCATGGTCATCGCATGCTGCATCACACTGTATGCTTTCACGATCCTTCCCTATCTCATCGCCATGGTCATCGCATGCTGCATCACACTGTATGATTTCACGACCCTTCCCTATCTCATCGCCATGGTCATCACATGCTGCATCACACTGCATGCTTTCACCGCCTATATTCTGGACTGGTTCATTTGCTGGAGCTGGAGCTGGAACTGTTTCTGAGGAGGAGAGCATGGTTTCACCACCTATATGCTGCGCTTCATTCACTGGAACTGGAACTGTTTCTGCGGAGGAGGATATATCCAAGCCCTTGAGTTCTTAGCACGTATCCCTTTCGCAATCTGCAGCATGGATCGTGCAATTCTCTTCCTTTTTCCTAACCTCTTCTGTCTGGGGTTGCGTTTCTGATAATTCAGGAGTACCACTGTTTCGGTCAGAGTGAGAATGAGAATCCATTTCAGGGGTATGCTCATGATCTATCTGTTGGCCGCGCCCCTCCATAGTCATAGATTTTCCTGCGATTATGGCATCGAGTGTCTGTTCCAGCTGAAGCAATTGACGGTATACAGCCTTCCTTGACTCCCGCACAAATGGCTTCACACCCTGCAGAGAAAGGAGAGCACATATTATTTGGTTAAACATAATGGTAAATGATGTCATCATGTAATAAGTGTAAGGTTTCATGCCCCATTAATTATTAAAGGCAATCAAAATAAATACCTCAATCGCATCGAGTCTGAGCAGCAGAGACAGGATCTGGTGGTCAAGTTTTCGGGACTCGTACTCATTTCCACGTATCAACTGAGTTTGTGTTGAAAGACGCCTCCCTATTTCATCAGCGTCTGACTTCACTTGCCCTATAATCCTCAGCTTCTCCAGCGGCTTTGAATTGCGAACACAAAACCCTCTGAACGTGGACTGTATTTTCACAGCGGCAACACCCTGGTCCATCCTGGGAGTCGCCACCTTTGTTGCTTTCGTAGACACAGATGGTGATTCGGTGCCTGCATCATAAACGGGAATCGAAACCACTCTCCCCTTTCTACTTGTAGGTGCTTCTGCGTTCTTCTCCTTTGCTAGATAAGCGTTGGTTCTACTTGTAGTTGGCTTGGAAGCAGGAGGAGGAGTTTGGCTGTTCGGAGGAAATGAGCGTTTTCTTCTGTTCTCATGATGCTTGGAAGGAGGAGAAGCAGACTCGCGCCGATAATTTGCGTTTGGTCTGGGATCATTGGGAACCTCGAACGGACAGCCCCACGAGCTCATGTTCTCATGCATTGGTTGTGGAGGAGTTTGGCTGTTCGGAGGAAATGAGCTGCGTCGGTTCTGCTTTCTTCTTTGTGGAAATGGATGCCTATCACCTCCAAACACATCAAAGGGGTTGAATTCCATCCTTTACTCACAGCAAAATAATGCCACCCAACTCAACTCAACAAACACCAAAGGCGGATTGTACTTTCTCTCACAGACAAAAGACCAAATTGGACTTTTGAACGTTGCGATGGGGATGGATATTCGGAAATTGGGTTCTTGTGCGCCGCGCCAGAAACTTTGTCGTGATAGTACCCTAGCTCTCACAATGCAATGTAGAATTGTAAAAATAACTCCGCTTTTATTCATACCACAATGAACGCAGCCTTCTCACGCCGACACGATGGCAATAATATGGATGATTCCAATAAACCCTTCCAAATTCATTCGTGTTATGGTTATTGTCACTTAGATTTTCTCAATAACATCTTTAGCGATTGCTTTGTTTTTCTGCATCACCATATGTATGTTTTTTTAGTTGTTTTTAGTGAGATTTTTTTGAAAAATATAAAGGGAAGTTGGTCTCCTGTATAAAAGAAGTTGAATAATGTAAATCATATTTTCTAAAAAAAAAAATTCTCTGCTATTTTCAAATCTTTTTCTTCTCTTAATACCATTAGAAATTCTCTTAGATCAGTCAAAGACCCTGTAAACCCTAAAGAGGTGAAAGTCGTATACTCCATCCCATGTTCTTATGGGATTCCTTACATTGGGTAAACTGGTTACTCCATTAACCATATAATCTAAAAACATGCAGTAGATATTATGCACAACCACTCTCGTTCCTCAACTTTAGCTGAACATGTAGTGAAATCCCTAGTATCTCTCTCCATCACTATATGTTTTTCCAGTTGTTTTTGTCCATCACTATATGTTTTTTTTGTTGTTTTTAATGGATTCTTTGAAGTTTTTCTAGTGAGTTTTTCTGGTCTAATTTCTCTAAAATTTTATAGGAATTTATTGAAATCACAAGTTTGATGGTAACCAGTGCACAATCGTGTGCAATAGGGGTTTATTGTGCGGTAGGGGTTTTTGAGGGTGATGAATAAACATGCATATTCCATATTTGAGGGGGATATCTAAATAAACTCATCATTAAATGTTATAATTCTCGAGGATCAAATCACCTTCCTCCTTTTTCAACCAAAATATAAATATATCCACTTACTCAAAAGGTGTTGTATATCTTGATAACATATGAAATTCATATTAAAACCACCACAATTGTCCATTAATGTCTTGGACTAATAGCCAAATTAAAAATATTATGACACAAAGAAAAACACAAAGAATTATTTCTAATTTAAGCAAAGGACAATACAAGTTCCTTCATTCCCCTTCTTTTTAGGAAGGGAGCCCCTCTCATTTTGTTATGATAACATCAACATGCCTTTTTCCATTCCTATGATCACTATAAGAAGTAAACTCTCAAATTTGATAATGTTGTCTTCTCAATTTATTATTAGGGTTGGGTATCCCAAGATCTTTATATTGTTTATCTACCACTACTTTTAACAAAATAGCTCTAATTTGTTGTGTTTGAACATTGAATAAAATCTATTTTACAAATGTTGTGTTTGAGAATTGGATAAAAGCTATTTTACAATTGTTGTGTAGGAGCATTGAATAAAAGCTATTTTTCAAAAGATGGAAAGATTCTTGATAAAAAGTAGGATTCATAACTAGATCCACATTGACCTAGTGTCTGTTGGCTCTTGTCTTCAAAACACCTCTATGAGCCACAATGGTTAGTTTTCGAGATTTCAATATTTTGTAGAGGCGTGCATTTTTTGCACTTCTATAATTTGTATGACAAGTTCCCAATAATGGAATGAAATGTTCCATTGAAAATGATGCATAATCTCATATTGGCTCTATTTGCACTGATAATGGAAAAGAATACACTTCAAATAATCAGACATCCAACAACTATGCCTTATAATCCCCAAAAGAACGCAGTAGCTAAAAGAATAAAGGGAAAATCTTAAATATGGTACATTCCATGATGTTTTTCAAGAATGTAAAATTGATGTTTTGGGCTGATGCAATTCTATGTGTTATATATGTAAATAATAGGTGTCCATGTAATGCTATTAGAAAAAAGACTCCTTATGCAATGTGGTATGGCCACATTCCTTTGGTAAAGCATCTCAGGGTCTTTGGTTCCACCTATTACGCCTTCATATCAAAGGAACAAGGAAACAAAATTGGTGCAAGGAGTCGTAAGTGTATTTTCTTCGCCTATTCAAATACCTCCAAAGCATACTCTTCAGAAGTGAACAATTAAAGATACCTTTTACTATGTTGTCTGACATATTTATAATCATTTTGTACTTAGAGTTACATAAGCCTGAAATAGGCCTGAGATTACCCAAAGAATTTAGGATCACTTTAGTTAGGGATTAGATTGTTTTTCATCATATTATTAAAGCTTCAACAATGCTTAGTAGATATTTTTTTGGGTAGTTATAGAACCCTGAGTTGAATCGATTGGTCCATTCATCCTAATATTCACTCTTATTTCTTTCGTCCACTTGGTCTTGGATAGACTAGATTATGGGGTGATATGTTAAGGCACTCCCTCATGTGAAGTCACCCGTTCAATTTCAAGCCTAGAATAGGGTGTTATATTAGACATGATGAAGATGTAGTCGTGCCAAGCTTACAAAAAAAAGAAAAAATTCACTCTTCTTTCTAAAAACCATCCAACATTGATTTTAACTTCTCCTGAATTACCTCATCTTTAGGGTCCTCATTATTTTTAACATTAGTTAATCATGGAAAGAGATGGACAACCTTTAGAGTCTCCAATAAGCTTGTTCTAAGATGTTATTGAAATCTGGGCTTGAAATTATTTATTGTTTTTGGAATTTACTAACCCTTGAGCCTTCACTTTTCCTTGCAGCATTTAATATTTCTTTGACATTCTTCAAGTTCTTAGCATAGTGTTGGAAAAGAATTTCAATTTTTTATTGATATCCATTAGCACAACAATAGCCACACACTTCAGCGTCCACCCTTTTTCCTCTTATTCAAAATATCATATTTTTCTTGTCCTTCTTATTTTCAAATTTACCTTTACCTCTTATGTCAGAACTTATGTTTTATTATTATCACATTGAGATTTTAATTTATTCCTCTCACAATTCCAATTCCACTTTTGTACTTTGAGACTTTTCCTTAGCTCATTATGACACCATATTTTGACTTGTATCAATATTTTTTGCATAATGGAACAATAACATACTCTAGATATGTTCCAAAATTAGTCTCTTTCAGATCCTCCATTTTTATACTTATCTATTTTGAACAACACATTTGGAAGGTTCACCTTCACCCAATTGCTCCCAAGTTATAAAATCCACAAGTTGATAATATGAAATAATTTTGAATTGGTCCTCCAACTTTCTTACCATGTCAAATATTTTATTAGAAACTCCATCATATCATTTAAGTTTTGAACCTCCAATCTTAGATGCACCACTCAAACACCCATACAAATAATGACAACTACTTTCTATTAAACCTTTACCAAAACACTATACATGTAGTACAAATTGTATATTGTTGCAATGCAAGCATGGAGAAGGGCCATGAGGGCCAAATTGAAGTGGAAAGAAGCACTCCTAAAGGTTTTGGTGATTATCTTTTTGTGGGTGGATTGGCTTCAGGTCGGATGGTAAAGTCAACATCCATTGTAATGTGGAAGGCATTGTATTTATTGAAATAGAAGGAGATATTCGAGTGGAAGAGATTGAAAATTATTATTATAACATTCTTGATGCTAATAATATCATTGCTACACTTCTCCTTCTTGCTCAGGATTCCATGAAATCTTTATTCTATTAAAATTAGTCAACATATTTCATGAAAGAGATTTCTTGATTTCATTTCTCACATGTTTATTTTAACTATTAAACATAGTTTCTAGCCAATAATGTCTATCATAATTGTTTATCACTTCTAGATCATTTTACTATTTCTTTGAATTTGTTTCCCCTTTATTATATTATGTGAAAATTATGAAATTCTTTTTTAAATATTTTTGTGGCTTCAGTTCCATATAATTTAATTTTTCATCTTCTCTCTCATATGGGTGAGGGTTAATCTAGTTAGTTTTTATTGCAGTAGAAGGAGATATTTCACTCAAGAAGATTGGAAATGTTATTATAGCATTATTGGTAACAATATCCTCAAAATACCTCCCCTTCTTGTTTAGGTTTCCATAAAATCTTTATTCTAATAAAATTGGTCCACTTAATTCATACATTCAATTTCTTGTTTTCAATTATGGATTGATTGGTTTAACTCTAAGCATAATTTTAGGCCAATACTGCCAATCATAAATATTTATCAATTCCACATAATTTTATCACTGTTTTGAATTTTTTTGAGATCTACTATATTGTGGGTGGGAAGATTATGAAGGTCTCACATAAATATTGATGTGGCTTTGAATTATGTAATAATTTTATTTTTGATATTGTCTCTCATTTTGGTGAGGACTAATTAAGTCCATTTTTAATCATTCATGGTTTTATTGTCTTTATTTATAATAATTAGTAGGTATCGATAGTGAAATGTGGAGATTTGTATTAGGCCTAGCCATTAACCACTACATTTTTTAGTAGATGGTAACAACACAATTTTTAAGTTTGCAGTCAAAATTTTTGCAAGTACAAGTGGCCCCTTACATTGAAAAATAAATATCTAGATGTCACTCCCCTCACCATCTCAGGCCGACAAGATGGTCCCTCTAATTTTTCCAATAATATTTTTTTTTTCCATCGCAATAGGTTTTTTTGTCATTTAAACTTGCCATTTTTATATCTCTATTTGACCATGCAATAAATACAATTTTATTGTTTCGTACATGAGTTTAGAGTGAATCACTATAATAATTTTTTTTTAAGTAAATATGACAGGTATGTAGGCATGACATTCATTACTTGCAATTTTATTTAAATTATATAAAAACAACTATACTCTACTAAGGTTTCAAGCATGATGTTAAATATTCCTTTTAAATTTATTTATAGTAAATATGACGCTTATGTCTGCATGATATTCATTACATGTAATTTTATTTAAATTATATAAAAAGAATTATGCCTTACTAAGGTTTAAGAATGATGTTAAATATTCTTTTTACCATGTTGGTTGGTATATTTGTAATAATTTTGTGCTTAGAGTTACATAAGTTTGAAATAGGCTTTATATCAGTCGAAGCATTTAGATCACTTTTATGGGGAATTATATACGATTTTATCATATAGTTAACTCTTCAAATAACTCTCAATAAATATTATTTTAGGAATTTATAGAACCCTGAGTTGAATTTATTGGTCTATTCATCTAGACATTCACTCTTTTCTTTATGAAAGCCATCTTACACTTATTTTAAGTTCTCATTCCTATTTGTGAAAACATTGCTTTTAACTCCTCCTCCATTAAGTCATATTTAGAGTCCTCATTATGTTCATCATTAGCCAATCATGGAAAGAGATAGACTACATTTAGAGTCTATGATAAGCTTGTTCTCATATGTTCTTGAAACCCAAAATTGAAATGATTTATGATTGTTTGAATGTACTAACCCTGGAGCCTTCAATTTTCCCCATATTTAATATCGTTTTACATTCTTGCTTTTCTTAGCATAGTGTTGGAACATTTTTCAAATTTTCACTGATCTCCATTAGCACAAAAATAATCTAACTCTTCAATCTCCACCCTATTTCTTCTTATTTTAAAAAGCATACTATATTGATGTCCTTAGTATTTTCAAATTTAACTTTACCTCTTATGTGAGAACTTATGTTTTATTCTTCTCAGACATTGATTTTAATTTGTTCCTCTCACTTTTCCATTTCCATTTTCTGAGGTTGAGACTTTTCCTTAGCTCATTTGGTAGGAGTGAAACCCTGCCCCTTCACAAACCACTAGCGAGGTGATGTTGCTTTACTTTTAATGATGATGGGTCAGCCTACAAAGCCAAATACTATTATTATTATAATATTGCTAAAGTAACGTAAGGAACAATATTAAAACAGATTATAATAAAATATTATTATTTGAAGCTATAAATAGAAGGTAAATGAAGGGGAATGGGACATATTTAGTATTCCTTTCCCTTAGAGACTACTAATGGATGATTGTGGTCTAGGTTCTCGGGAGAACTATAGGATCCATGGTTATTGTACCCTGACAAACTTAGGTGATTGGGGTACAAGTGCACTTTTTCATGGTATATCTTAGGGAAGGTTGGAGCCTTTGAAGGAGAAGTGTAGCGATAGGTTTCCCTGTATGGGCTTAGAGGGTACTTGGAGACTGTTAAGGGGAAATCTTGGGATCCATAGGGCTCTAAGAAATCCCTAACTAGCCTGAGTTGGAAACCCTAGAAGGGAAGTGGCACGAGTGTCGAGAAGTGGGTGCATTACCTTGGGTCGTGTAGGTTAATGACGGCATGTGATATTGTTTGTTGGAATTTGTTGGAGTTTGGTACCTTGGTCCTACTCATATTTTATATTAAACATGTCCCTAGCTTGGCCAATTGTTTTCATTCTCAAGTCACAGTCCCATCTCAAGGGTGATCGATACTTAGAGAGCTAGAGTAACATGACCTATCGATGGGTGGAATGTGTGAGGTCTTCAACCAGTCAACAAATTTTCTCATATGAGTGCTCAAACTTGTTTATGTTGTTTATGGTTCTCATGCATGCTACTATGATGTTTTTGTTATATTATGTTGTGTTGTGTGTGTGTGTGTTATTATGGTATTGGCAGCAATGTGAGTGGCATCATCCCAACTAGGTAGTCTTAGGGTGTTACACCTCTCAACACCTTCAGATAATCTATGTTGTTGGTAATTCCCCCTTTATTTGGTCCCTTACCTTGGTCTAAACATGTGAACATGTTCTCCCATTTCATGTTCAACACTTAGATAACTTCCCCTTTCATTTACTTAATGTTTTGTTCTTTTTTCTTCTTTATTTCTTTGTGGGTTTCTTAGCTAGACATGCTCTGCCTCCCTTGAATTTACCTTGGCATTTAAACTAAGCGGAATGGACTAGCTACTATGTAACACTTGTTAAATTTAATTTATGAAGTAAAATATGTAGTGAATTAAAGGAAGAAAAGGCCCACTTTGGGCTCTCTAGCTATATTTTCCTTTTTAGTGGGTTGAAGGTTAATTCGTTGTATGACTCCTAATGAGAATATTTTATGAGCATAAAATGTCTTGTAGCATTGGTAGGGTTGGGGGTGAAAAGGAGAGGAAATTGAGGTTGGTTCCTTTAAAGCATCTATCTCTAGACCCCAACTCATTCCTCAAAAGTGGCAGGAGAATTTGATTTAGAGAAATTTTTGTATGGTTAATGCAACGCAATTGGAAAAAAAAATGGAGGAGGTAAAGAGAGTAATTAGATTCAAAAGACAAAGGATCACTGATACCCACCTTTTAATATATCTGTAGAAGATAGTGTTTAGCATCCCTTTGCTTTATTTTTGGTTAGGTTGTTGGTTTGTGGTAGGAATAATAAATAATGTCCCAGGCGGTAGGGATAATAACTAAGAGAGTGAGTAGGTAAGCGAGAAGAATCCAAGGTGAGAGAGATGTAGAGCTTTGATGAAAGATTACTCTATGTCCCTTCGACAAATCATTGAAATTAAATGATTTAGGATCGTAACACCCAAATTCTTTGTTAATTTACAATATAAATAATTAAGAGAGTGATCCAGGTCGTTCCATATACACTTAGTGATCAAAGAAGGCTCAAAAATGAAAGTCTTCAAAATTTAGCGAAACTAGGACTGAGCCATAGAGTTCGGTGAGAGATTTCTGATGATGCATACATCACTCAAATCTGAGTCTCTATGATCAACTTATTGTAGTTTAAAGTTGGACAATGTAGGGAAAAAGTGGGGCCCACATTATGCCACATGGCATCCAAGTCAGTAGGTGAGACCCATGGATTACATGGCATTCGACTAATGGCCTATCAATCATTGAAAATTGGTTCTCATTCATTGGTTCCATATCCCTACAAAAAGACAAAAAAAATATATAATATTAAAATTCTCATCTGAGACAAAATCCATGTAAAACAAAAGAAAATATATTAGAAAAAAAATAATAGCAAAAACAAAACCATATAAAATTCAAATATGGTTGTTTGTTATGATTTGAAACCATATATTAAATTTTATTTGAACCAAAAAAGGACAAACAAATATTTATAAACAAAAAGGGTTGGTTGTATAGTTATAAATCATATTATATGGTTATATGGTGAGTAATATAAATGAGTATAAACTAATGTAATGGTGGATTAACCTAAATTCCACAGTTATTGTTGAGCCTAGGTATTGCAACAAAAATGTTGCAGCTCCCAAAGCTACCAGCTTTACTTATCAACCCGTGGTTCGTACAAACTTGGAGGTGATAGTGTTATATCAACAAGTAAAAGTGAAGGTCCTGCCTGTTGTCACTGCTCATCCGGAAAGTGACCCCAGGGGTTCCAAGCCAGACTTCTATATGGTTAGAAGAGGCTTAATTCTTAGATGGAAGAAGATAAAATCTATTCTAAGAGAGAGCTACTCTACTGCAGTAATGAATAAAACAACATGTAATGATAACTTACACCATAACCTAATTAACTAATTAAACAACTATGCTAAGTAGAATTGCTAAATCAATCACTAATCTAATGCTTCTATCTTAGTTGCAGAAGTAAAGAGCACCAAACTATCCTATGGTGCAAGCAAATAAACTAGACTAAATCTGTTTTCAAGCGAAAGAGTAGTTGGAGATCAAAATTGGTGAAACGAGGACGTAAGGACACAGTAGTGCATAGGGATCATTGGATCGATCAATGGACAGAAGATGAACGAAGGAGATCTTATCGCGGGGGCTTAGGTGAATAGCTAAATGAACAAGGTAACGAAGCAGATGAACGACGGAGATCTTATCGCGAGAAATTAAGTGAATGGATGGACGAATAAGGTAACGAAGAAGATGAACAACGGAGATCTTATCACGGGTGGTTTAGTGAATAGATGAACAAACATGGTAACAAAGTAGATGAACGACAGAGATCTTATCGCGAGGATTTAAGTGAATGGATGGACGAACAGGGTAACGAAGCAGATGAATGACGGAGATCATATCATGGGAAAAAACATGCAGAAATGATGGAGCGGGTTTTGAAGGTAGTAAGAGGTTTCTCACATGCCCTCAAGGTTGTAAGCTGTATTTTTGAATTTCACGCAATTAGCCTAATTGAGCGACACATAGCATGAGAAAGCCACTTTTCTCGCATTCTCTCAGGTGGATAACAGTCGTACAAGAATCCACACGAGATTGTGTGATAGCCGTCAAATCAGGCTAGACAGATCAACGGTGGAGATCGGCCAAGCTAGTTGGCGATCAGGTGATGCGATAGCCGTCGGATCAGGTGAGGCAGATTGACAGTGGGGATTTAAGGTGCATAAAGTGTTGAGGTGACGCAATAGTCGTCGGATCAGGCGAGGCAGATTGACGATGGGGATTTAAAGTGCATAAAGTAGGTGGAAGACTTCACGCGAGGTGGCAGTTGGATAAACTAATGAATCAGACGGTGATTGGTTAGGTTTGTTGTGGATCGGATAGTGAGGAAGAAATGCATGAAGAACGTGATGAAGGAGGTTTCAAATGAAAACAACAGAAAAACCAGTGAGGGTGAACAAGTAACTCCATCAAACAACAAACTCCATAGCTCATGCGAGAACCAGAAACCTATGTTTTTGGGGTTGCTGAAGGGTCTCTTCCTCAAGTCATGATCCTAGAGGGAGGAGGTGAGGTCGAGACACCTACGGACAACCTTGTGGTGATCTTTACCTCCTAGCTAACCTATGAATTGAAAGAAGGCACAAATGGAAGTAAACTAAAGCACAACCGATCTACTCTACACTACTGTGAGTGGAATGTAGCTACTTAAGCAAATGAACAAAAAACTAGGAAGCTACTTAAGAAAATGAATAGAACCATAAATCTATGCTATAATATTGTAATGAAAATGCGGCTACTTAAGAAAATGAACAATGAAAACCAAGAATCTATGCTAGCATACATGTACAGTAAAGAGGAGTTTTGGTTGCTCGGGTTGGGCCCTAACCCAAGAGCCTCAACCCTCTGAGTTAACTCAGTGTTGGCGCAAAATAGAACTCATATTTATTATAAAAACCATGGATTACATCAAATTGTCACAAGTCTTACAACATTGAAATAAAGCAGAGTTTTACAATGAGAATCTAAATCCTACTGAGGTCCTAAGCCTCTCTACTTATACATTTGAAGTGTCCAATGAATTCCTTCAAACTCGAGAGGCTTGGCTCCCCACTCAAGATAAACTTGTTTATGTCCCTTTCACTTGCTTAGTTGTCTTCTAGTCTTCAAAGTGATGGTTGTTGCACTCTGAGATGATGGAGGAATATTCAAATGGAGGGGTAGTAAATGAGGAGGATTTACCTCCTATAATTACTCTCCCTTGTCCCATTCAAGTTTTTACCAAGGTCTTTGCTAGAGTTCCTTGTTTTTAACTTTTATTCCTGTATTTTTCCTTGCTTTCATTGTTTATTCCTGCACATACACATTAGACCACAAAGAAAAATATCCAACTCTAACTCATCTCATAAGCAAGATATAATCAAAAGTGAAATAAGTTGTGAGAATAGTTGGTTTGACTAAGCTAGGAGGTGAATTAAGGCCAATTAAGGCCCATATAATTACCCAATTATGAGGCTCACCATCACCCCTACTGAAAGTGTTGCTCATCCTCTGAGAAACTTAGTCAATTTCCATGCCCTTCATGGCTCTGGTAACCTCTCTGACATCCCATGATTCTGTTGTGGTCTCTTCTTCTTGTTTATAGAAACCTGCTTTCCTTTCTACTTCTTCCCACTGCCTCTTTTCCTCTTCTTCTTTTCTCCCTTCTAGCATCCTTAGGAGTAGTGGTGGACTGAGTTTTAGGCCTATCCAAATGACCTTCAACCTTTGCAATGATTACTTATACATAGGTTTCCTGTTGAGTGCCTATCTCAACCTTTGAAGGCAGTGATATTCTCTGTCTCAAGCTATGTGGAAGTGTTCCATCTCCTTTAGCAGACATGTATATTATCATCTCTTAGCAGCCTAAACATATCCTCAAAATGTGAAATTGCTTGCTCTTGGACAGAAAGATATCTAGGTGCCAGCTGAGGAGCATTTGAAATTAGATTATCGGTGCTGATTAGGGCTAGGGGATTTTATTATTCAACTCTGATGAAAAGAGGTTCATTTTTCTCTCTGGCCCATATTATTTTCATCTCCGCAACCCTTGACTTCTCATGGTTCATTGATGATGCCAAAGCCATTAATTGTATATCTCCTAGCTCTGCATTGTGATCCCAAATATTCATGTATGTGAGGGCCATCTCGTGCAAGTAAAACTCAGCCATTTTGGCCTTATCCTCTAGTGCACTTTGATCATAAAGATCAATAAACTTCCTACAGCCCTAAAATGGCATGGTGCCCCTTTGTGGTAGTTTTCTAATCTGGTATTGCAGTCATTGTTCTCTAGGGTAAAGAGCATAGGATTTAGTTGGCATCCTACACTAGATGGCCTCCAAGGAGAGGCTAGCCATACATGCTAGTTGGTTTTCCTTTTCCTGCAGCTGTCCTCTCAAGGGCCTTTGGAGACACCCTAGGTGACTCCTCCTTGTGTTCTTCCCCTTCTATTTCAATGCCTTCTTCCTCTCTGACAGAAGGACTAACATCATAGGTGAGGGTTTTTATGACAACCTCTACTGGTAAGTCTCTAAAGACTAACCATTTTATAGGGATCCTGAGGTTTTGGAGGGCATCCTTAATGATGATTCTAATCAAACCATGGTGAGCCAACTGTTGGGAATTCCCTTCCTTTACTTTGTTGCTGGAGTCTATGAGTGATTGCATCAAGAAATATGGTATGTTGAGTCTTTGGTGAATAGGTGTTGCTACCCCAAATATTAGTTCTTCAAGCATCCTAAAATGGTAGTCATAAACAACACTATATATACCCTCATATGATATATATTTGATGAGTTGGTAGCCTACCTCACTCCATGTTTATGGTAGATTGTCCCTCCTTACTCCATTTTTATCCTCTGTGGGTTCTTCACCTTCTAAAAATAATTTCCTTTTTTCCACCTGACTCTCTGCTTTGTCTTCTTTTCTCCATGCAATTCCTAGGGGAAGTGTGGTGACCCTTCTGATGAACTATGGGGTGAGATCTATAGTGAGCCCTCTAACTATAACAATGGCATGGATTCTGCTGTGTGGAGTCAGGGAATGAGCAAATTCTTCAGAAAACAGAGTTTCTAGTGTATGTAATCCACTATCTTTTTAGAGGACTTCTAGTTCATTTGCTTGTAAATGGGGATGGATTTTTAGATGCTACCTCTTTAGAATGGTGGCAGTGGACAATTCTCTTAATATTCCCTCTTGAACCCCTCTCTGCCTATCATGTAGACTACCTCTGTGTATCTTGTAGATTGCTCCTGTAGATTGTTCTTGTAGGAATTCTCTTGTAGAATGATGCATCCTTGCTTCCAGTGGGTGGCCAGAGTTATGAGAGCTAATTGAGTGAGGGAGTTTTAAGGAGGTGGAATGTTTGAATGCATGAAAATGATGTTTTTTTTTCTATTTATACCACCACATCATTCCCACTCCTTGTAATCAGCTCCCACAATTGTTAAATCCATAGTTAACCACTTCTTATTCTACTCCTCCTTTGTTGCTTGAGTTGACTTCAGCCATGTGTGAGAGGACACCCTGCTTTGTATGTGATGACCGAATGAAGGTGGCTAAGTTAATTGACCACCTTTTCACTTACAAACCAACTACTTCGTAACCTTTACAACTTTTGATCCAATGATGCATATGAGTGAGAGAGTGGGATACTTACCTGGGGTCTCAATGCCATGTTGTAGTTTGTCGAGGATCAGAGGTGTTGCGTTGTTCATTTGTTGCATGGTCATTCTTCTTCTTCCTCTGCTGATTGTTTATGATTTATTGGCTTTTGCAGGTGTCTATGATTGAAGATTTTATGCTACTACTGCTATGGAGCTCCTAGATCATCCTAGTGAAGACTTTGTAGTTGATGATTGATATTTTGTGGGATAGGATGATGGTAATGGTTGAGGTGATTGGTTAGATTATGTCTAATATGAATTTTGGGGACCTAACCAATCTACCATTGAGGGGATCCTGTAGAAAACACAAAATTTACCTAAATTGAAGCAATGAAGTCAAACACAATGGAATTGATGGAGGGATGCATGGTAAGGAGTTGAGGAGATGAATATGTGTGAGGCAGGGTTCCTTTTGGATCTTCTCTTTTCTCCCTGATTGTCTTTCTCACACACCTGTAAATAACAATTATGTATTTTTCCTTTTTGTCTTTTATTATTATATATTATTTTTTGAAAAAAACCTAGGCTACCTCAAAGAGGTTTTCACCCTAGATATCTGCCCTGGGCTCCTCAAGTAAGGTTTTCACCTAGGAATCTTCTTACTATTTTTCATTTTTTCTCATCCTTGGGCTGCCTCACCAGGTTTTCAACCCAAATATGGGACTCAGGTGCCTCATGGAGGTTTTCACCTAAATTCTTATTCTTTTTTTCTCTTTTTTAGTGCCCTAATGAGGGAAGAGCTGGAACTTGCTCCACCATCATCACTGCCTTATTGATATTGTCAATGAACTCTTGTTTTGATAAAGGCCTCTTGTACATTTTCAATCGGTGTCCATTAACAAGCAATGGAATGGCTTCTTCATCTATAGTTCTAATTTGCACTGAACCATTATCATGGCATCTTTCCACCACATAAGGTTCGAGCCATCTTGTCCTTAGCTTTCCCTTGAAGTCTTTATACCTAGAATATAACAATGCCTAGTCTCCCTCTTGAAATTACTTCTCCTTAATATGTTTGTCATGCCAGATCTTCCTCTAAAGCTTAACTATCTCTGTATGTAGGAGGGCCTACATTATGAATTCATCCAAGCCATAAAATGAAACAATCTTTGTTTCTGTGCATGAATGAGATCCAAATCTAGTTGAGTTGCCATCTTCAATGTGTTATATTCAAACTCAATGGACAACAAAGCCTTTTTCCCATAGACCAGCTCATAGGGTGTAAATCCAGTGGTGATCTTCCATGTTGTATTATAGGTTTGGGTGGCCTCAACTAGTCTCTCTGCTCAATCCTTCCTGCTGCTACTCACTACCTTGGTTAAGATGTTCTCCAGTGCCCCATTGGTCACCTCCACTTGCCCATTAGCTTGTAGATGATAAGGAGTGGAGGTCCCATGCTTGATTTTGTGATGGTTGAGTAGTTATTCAATCATGTTGGAGGTAAAATGGCTTCCTTGGTCTATGACAAGCTCTCTAGGGTACCTAAATTTGTAGAATATATTCTCCCTTAGGAACTCAACCACCTTCTCTTCTATTGCTTCCTTAATCGCCTTGGTTTTAGTCCACTTAGTCAAATAATCAGTGCACACAATAATGTACTACTTTTTCTCTGAAGGATGGTTGATAGGTCCAATGAAGTCCATGCCCCACTTGTCAAATGGCTCGAAAGTCACTTGAGGTTGTAGGGGCATTTCATCTCTTGGAGTAAGCTTTCCCATCCTTTGGCATGAATCACACTGACTAACGTACTTTTTCACATCCTGATGAAGAGTAGGCCAATAATAGCATGCTTTTAACACTTTGAATGTTGTCGTCTTTGCTGCAAAGTGACCTCCACAAGGCCCATCATGACAGGTCAGAAGGATGTCAAAAACTTCCTCTTCCCTTACACACCTTCTCAAGGTTTGATCTGGGCCATGTTTGAACAGATTTCCCCCAATCCAGGTGAAGGGGGTGCTTTTCCTGACTATATTACTCTTTTCTTTAGAGGGAAAGTTTGGTGGGAGCTATGTTGATACCAAATAGTTTGCTATAGTAGCCAACCATGGGGAGAGAACTAAAATAGCAAACAAATGCTCACCTGGTAACTGGTCATCCACCATTCCTTCTTCACCTGCAAGTAGATTCATCCTAGATAGAAAGTCTACGACAACATTTTCCTTACTAGGCTTATCAACAATAGTTAGATCAAAATGTTGTAATAAAAGCAACCATCTTATAATTCTAGCATTCACGTCTCGTTTGTTCATTAAATATTTGATTGCATCATGATCAATATGCAGAAATGTTTGATAAACTGTAATGTAATGCCTAAATTTGTTTAATGAATGCACAATAGCTAGGAGTTCCTTTTCAGTGATGGTATAATTTAGCTCATCCTTTGATAGGTTCTTACTAGTAAAATAGATGGCATAGGGAAATTTCTCCTCTTCCTAATCTAAGGATGCTCCTATAGCTTTGTGTGAGGCATCAAGATGCATATGAAAAAGG